>CAKAOI010050496.1:0-34928 GCA_916701655.1 Sebastiscus albofasciatus | reverse complement strand
TCAAATAGACCATAAAGCAGGGGATGCTTTAGGGCGGGGCTACCTTGTGATTGACAGGTCGCTACCACGGCGTTGTCCGGTCTAGGAGTTGTCCGTGTGTTTTGGTCTTTTGAACTTTAACTCTTTCACAGTGTGTTTTCAGTTCATGAAAGTAACATTTTAATCGCCTAATAATGTCCTATTCAGTGTTCAGTTGTACTTAGCTCAACGCTCTCATGTTATTTCTGGTTGCAAAAAAACAACTCCTTCAAACAACTGGATTTATTCAAGTTTCTCGGCAAAAGCTTAATTTCACAAGAATACATTTAAACACATCATGATAACATTGTAATTTACCTTCGCCCAATAGTCCTTTTATTGAGCAGAACATGAACACCTCATAATAATAACTCAATGGCACCTCTGTTAACGTTAGTAGCTCCGTTATTTAGCCAAGGAGGACTGTGCTGCCCACAGGTAACGTTACTATCTCTCCTTCTGTTGATTTCAACATGGATTTGTTGTTCAGTGTTGCATTATAAGGGAAAAATAGGTTGCAACCCTCAAATTTATTAGTAGTAGTCTCAATATATTGAATCGTAACCTCTATATCATATCTATGGTATCGTCAGATTCTTGCCAATACACAACCCTACCTTAAGTGCATCTTTGATATTCTGTTTGCATGTGCTTATGTACACACGTTTCTGCTCACTTTGTATTTACAGGGTAGCTGTGCAGTAAGGCAGCGTACGCTGTAGCTTATCAAGTGGCTGTTTGGAGGGGAGTCAGAGAGTTCATGAGTTCATATAGAAAGGTCCGTATGGGGGGGGGGGGAACGACGAGAGTCTGCATTCAGCCAAGGAACAGCTGTGGGCGAGAGGATCAGATACTCCTATAGCAGCACCTCCCATGAGGAGGGGGCGGGGGTGTCTCTGGTGATACTACGTGCTCTCCACAGACGCAGCTCGAGATGCGTTCACATTGCTGAGGGCCTCTCGCTGTTGATTTATGGCTACGTGATAAACAAAATAATCTCCTCAGTCACTAAGTATTTTCAAATCCTCCTTCCCCCCCTCTCCTCCTCTCTCCTCCTCTCTCCGTCCTCGCCGCCGTCAAGAACAAAGAAAGTAAAGGAAGGAGGCTAACTGTGAGAAAGCAGAGGCTGTCTAATTATAGCACCGTTCCTGGAGTATGGGTGTCGTCTCTGAAACAAGCAGCCGGAGTTCATGCGTCAGTCCTGCAGAATTATGCAAAACGCGTCTTTGATCATTAGCGGCGATGTCAGACACTAACCTGGTGTTATCAGAGAAACACACACACACATCTCTTGACTGTCAGCTAGGCAGCTTTTTAAATGATGTGATTATATAAGAATATAGTCATAGTTATTATATAAGGGATTAAAATAGTTATCCTGTCATCAGAAGTAAATATATTTAAATGTCTTACCATCACAATAATGCAAGTTATATTTACCTGCTCGTAGACAAATATTCAAATGAAAATATTACTTTACCAACAATGCAGAAAATACAGTGACTCTCTATTTAAAAGATAACTTTGGTTTAATACAGTTATTTTTGTTCCATCAGTTATCATAACATCATACTCACCAAAGTAATTAGTGAGATCTGGGAACATGACACTGATACGATAACAGATTGTTAACAAGCCTGCAGTTTATCCACTTTATTTGGAGGTGGAACTGAAAGTGAGTGCACCTGAAATGTTGCTAATGATCCTCATTGCACATAATCACATAATTCTTAGTTGAATATCTATATTTAAATTCAGAAAGCTTCGTTGACATTAGAAGTTAATTTGCCTGGTTTTAGTTGCTTGCTGTACTTAAGACGTTAAAAAAAAATCAGATGAAATGAGCAAATGAAACTGAGTTTTCATCCTCCGTCAGTGAAGCATCACCTCTCTTCTTTCCCAGGATGCACTTGCAGGCCTCCTCTCCTTATTTATAGCTGCATGTAAATGAAGAGGTCAAGTGTCAGCTCTCTGTAACATCAGAGGGAACTGTCTCTGACTGGAAACACACTGATAGTTTCATTATTTACATCTGGTTAATCAATAGCTGTTTACTTCTTATGTGTGTGTGCAGAGCCCAAGTTTATATCCCGCAGCGGATGTCTGTTGTTGACGTACGAAAAACCTGCAGGATACGTTGATACATGTGAAAAATCGGATTATTAATAATAGGAATTGTTGTGGTCCATACTTGGGTTTTGAATTAAGATCATTCATCCATATGAAATATATTTTTTACACTGCATATGTGTGCATATCTTTGATATTCAACTTTTTATGAGTTCATAGATACCAAATACTTGATTGTGCTCCTTGTAGTTTCTGAGATGCAACCATTTTATTATCATACTGTATCTAGTATTTGGGCACATGGGACTACTGCTTTTTCCTAAAATCTAAATCTATATATATATAATTAAATATAATTGCAATATTAAGTCTATTGCAAAAACAGTATGATTACAAAAACTCACTTTTCAGTCAAACTTTTTGACTGATTTTGAAAATTTCTTCACATTTGTGTTTAAGCGAGCCCAGAGAACACTTCCACCAAAGGAAATAAAAAAAAAAAAAAAATTAGTTGCTGGCACAAATGGGTTAGTTGAGCCACAACAAAAATGAAATGAAAAATTAATTGTTTCATTTGTCATTTTTTCCAGCAATAAAATGCCAAACATATGCTGGTTGCAGCTTCTCAAATTGGAAGAATTGCTTCTTTTCTTTGGCATAACTCATGGTGAATTTAATATCGCTGTGTTTTGAACGTTAAGTTGAACAACTAATTAAAGAATTGTTAGTTTCTGCCATAATATTTCATATTGCCTTGGTTTGTTATCAAAGTGTTATAAGTAGATTTGAATGATTCTTGACTCAGGTGGACAGTTAATTCAGAGTTATGTTCCCAGTACTGTTGTAATCCATCCCGTCCGTCACTTGTACCAGGTGAGAGGTCAGGACGCGGTCCTCACATCAGGTCATGTTGAGTCCACACCCCCAAGAGATCATCATTCTCATCACACCCATCCATCATCTTGTTTTTCTTTTACTGAAGCGTGCACCGATGGGAGCCCTGACTGATAGACGGGTCTGGTTTGGTGGACCGGTCCATACTGTCAGAAAAGCCCTGCACCCCGCCCACGCAGAGCGTCTCAATGGAGTATAGGCTTACGTTGAGGCAAGCCTCAAGAACACAGCTTGAAATACTTCTTTTATCACCCTCGGTGTGGTCTCAGAGCTAAAAATGATGAGTGAAAATCAAGTGTTAGCAGTGAGGATGGCACCAGGGAACATTATAAATTCATTGATTTTTCACCTGTCTTTATGAACTCTAATTTGCCACAAAGACACAATGTAATGACATCTATACTTGCTTTTGTAATAGGTAGGGAAAAAGTGTGGGACAATTATTTCAATGCAGATAATTCACTCGATTAATAGTTTAAAATTAGAAAAACGTTCATCACAGTTTCCCAAAGCGTCTTCAGACATGCTTTTTGTCCGGCAAACAGTCAAAAAGCCAATTTGCTGTAATATAAGAGAAGGAAAAGTAGCTGTTTCTTTCATTTGACAAGCTAGGACCATCAAATGTTGGCATCTCTAGACTTCAGTACGTGACAAACTGGGTTCCCTTTAGTGCTGCAGAGTGCTAGTTGTGTCACAGTAACAGTGTTCACGTTGCTGTGAGGAACCATGTGGGCTTTTCTTCAGGATGTTAATGAATAAAATCAGCCCTCTCTCCGTGTCAGAACTTCACTCATCAGTTGATTCTGGTCAGCGAGTCTGGAGGGGTGTGTGTGGCTGTCTGTGTGGTCGTGTGGTCGTGTGATTGTGTGTGTGTGTGTGTGTGTGGTCAGTCGACCCGTTCACCCCCCTCACTCGATGTCACATCCTGTTTCCTCCTCTTTGGTTGGATGGACCGCTCGGGCCACTTTTCTTTGTGCAAAAAAAAAGCCCCGGTGCCCTCTCTCTACGCTGTCCTAATGCATCTTCATCACCACCATCATCATCATCACCGTCAGATTTAACAGTGCGGAGGGCTTTTTATGACTTCTAGTGGAGATGAAGAGCTGATGTACTTTAACGTGCTCTCTCTTTTTTGTCTTCTGACATGTGGCGGGAACTTAATTATTTCCTTTAACTTAAAGATCCGATATCTTCTAGTTATTTCTAAATCAATTTTGAAGTCTGTTTTTAAAGTTTTGACAAATAATTCACAATTAGGTCGACTTAAGTCAAAATAATCTTCTTCAATACAGCATGATGTTCATTTAGTAAATTATGGTCCCATTTAGAGTCAAATAGACCATAAAGCAGGGGATGCTTTAAGGCGGGGCTACGTTGTGATTGACAGGTCGCTACCACGGCGTTGTCCGGTCTGGGAGTTGTCTGTGTTTTCGTCTTACAACTTTAACCTTTCACAGTGTGTTTTCACTTCATGAAAGTTAATTATATTATTTTGGTCGCCTCAAAATGTCTTATTCAGCGTTCGGTTGTACTTGTGTCAGTTCTGGTTGCAAAAAACCAAGATGGCGACGACCGAAATGTCTTCAAAACAGCAGTCCACAAACCAATGGACTATGTCCACTTCTCATATACAGTTTATGATACAAATACAAAATGTAAGTACGTATCTATGCAACAATGCAGTAGCTGATATTATTAATTAATACAAATATTTATTTTATTTACTACGTGGATATATTTTGCATTTCCAGTGAAATAGTGTGCTATAACGATGAAATTATGTACTACAAATTAACATTTTCACATGAAGTCGTGGGGTTAAAACTTCCTTTAGGGAGCATGAATGTCTTCACTAACTTTTCAGTTCAGTTTTGTGTATTATATGTACAAGTGTAAATGTTAGCCTGACGGTGGCACTATAGAGAAAAGGTGACCAAAAACACCAAGGGTTAGTTGTGTGGAGACTTCATTTCATTCAAAACCAAAGATTATTGTTTGAGATATGTGGGGAGGTTTTGTTCGAGGAAGAGCCAGAGGTCACCAGAAATCATCTGCAGCAAAACTTATTGCAAACTTGGCCAGTAGGCAGGAAGATGTCTTACTTTAGTGTCACACGGACTTGACAAAGTTTTCAGATGATGATCAATACGAAGACCACGGGACACTAAACTAAAACCAAGGCCGGCGTTATTACTGCTGCTGCTCGTACTACTACTGATTTTTAATGATGTAGCACTTGAATATTAAAACCATTAGGGAAGAGAGGGAGAGAGAAATTGAGATGTGATTCATTACTCTGCTGTGGGTGAGTTCACTCCTCTCCTCTCTTCATTATATTCTCCTCTTTCTTCCCCCTCATTTCTCCGTCTCTCATTCTTTCCCTTTTTTTTTTGCCATAATTGTTTTTCATCATCATTTGTCTTTTTTTTTTTTCATGTTGTCGTACGCAAATGTTCTCTTTATTTTTTCATCTGTATCCTCTATTTGTCTCCTAAATGTCAGAGGATGAGTCAGGCTGCATGGGGTTTTTATTGTGTGTGTGTGTGTGTGTGTGTGTGTGTGTGTGTAGGAGGTACAGTGCTAATAGTCGCTCTCTCCCTGACAGGCTAATGACTAGTTTGTGCTTCTCTGTCTGTCTCTCCCGCTCCCTGTCTCTCTTTCTCTCTCTCTCTCTCTCTCTACGTCTTGGAAATAATTAGCTCGCTCGCCCTCTTTTCCAAAGATTACATCTATTTTCACAAATTCTCTCTTGTCCCTGTTTTCTTTCTTTTGTCATCACTATCCTCCTCTCTCTGTCACGTGTGTCCATCTCTCTGTCTTCTTTATCTTTCCCGTTGACGGAAGAGAGGGAGCAGCAGCCGGTGTGTGTTTTTAAATGCGGCGATAATGGAGTTGTTATCTTCTGTTCTCTCTGTAGTCATCATAGGGAAATTGGGGCTCCAAAAATAACGCTCTCTCTCCTTCAATTTCCACATTGTAATAAGCACAGGAACACTTCTCTGTGAGTACTCGAGGTAGAGTCACATCACAGGTGGAGACGTCATAATGTAATATTACTTGTTCTGTTTGCGCTACGACTGTTTACTGCAGTTTAACATTACTGATTGCAGGCAGGCTATTAGCTAAAGTAAATGTTAGCTTAAGCTAGTGACTTTAAGACTCCATGAAATGGGCACTTGAGCTTTCTGGGAAACAGTGGTGATGTCATCCTGCACTGGTGGGAGCTACTGAAAAGTCCAACTGATCTGATCTCAAATCGTTCAATAGTAATAGCTTTCTACCGGCTCTGTCAAATAAAAGTGCCCCTTTTCTGCATAACTGGCAGCCCAGTGGTTTTATAAAGTGATGTCATGTGACTTTCAAAGGGGAAAAGTGTCTTTTAATGTTCCTTTTTAACTAACGTGGGTGTCCTTAGTGATGATATTGATGTTGAGCTGATTGTAGTGTCTTAATCCCCTCCTCACTTTGAACTAGAGTAGTTTTAATTGGCAATAGACAACTTACAACTTAGACAAAGTTTTCCCCCCTGGTGTTTCTAAGTGGTGTTATTGTTGGCGACGGTTGCAAAGACAACCGGATTGCTTTCCAAATGTATCGCTTTAAGGCCTTTACACACCAGCGCCAATTTTTAGCACGACAATATACTTTTTCGAACACTTGGTTTTGTCATGAGTACTTTCACACAGAAAGCTCCCTCTTGCTGCAACCAACGCAACCACTGAGCTTTATGCAAATGAATGCGCAATGACGACGCCAATATGAAATGAGCATATGACGTCATCTGGAGCTAGTGCTAGATACTTTAAATGGAAAAGAGTTAGCAACACTGCACTGGAAACACTGCATTTTGTTTTCCAGGGCTGTAAATCAAGCCTTTGTTCTCCCGGTAGATCGAACCTGGTGGCAGACAGAATTGCATAGTGAAAATGAGGCTTATGGGGAACCAATTTACACGCAGATGGTGCCTTTACAATGTGCAATCAACATTTACTTCATAATGATACGTTAAAGCAAAAAACTAAAAGTGTTCTTTCACTCTAAGCTTTGGAAAATTGATTGAAAACAACACTGTTGCACATCCCCACACGCACATCATTTAACCAGCTTTAAGCTTTCTTTGTAGTTTGTAACATATAGTGTAAATGTAGGAATGAGGCAGCTGAAAATATGAAAAGATATCAAAGGTCGTCCAGCTGTGATGCACTGAAGGAAAGAGGCAGTGCTTAGGATTGGTTCCATCTGAGCACATTGACAACTCTGCACTGCAGCTTCGGACTGGAAGTAGTTTAAAACATCTTAATAGTGTTATAGAGTCTTTATAGACAGTAAAGGTATTTCTGTAGAAGTGTAAAAAGACTTTGTGGTTTGAAAGGAGCTTTTTCTTGGCAAATAACGACCAAGCGAACACCGCAGTTTTTTTAAAAACATATCACTGTTTTACTTAAATGATCTCTCTGTCTGTGTCTCTCAGATGACCTGGCGTACGAGGTGCGTTGGCTTTTCACCCGGCTGCGCGGTGGAGAGACGACGACCCAGGTGGCCAGCGTCGACCGCTTCGGCGTCGTGAAGAAAGACGCTCGTAACTCGTCCAGCGACGTTTCAATAGAGCGCAGAGACACACACACCTACATGCTGAACATCCACGGCACTCAGGACAGGTGAGTGTGGTTATGGGGTAAACAATAGTGGGGCATCAGCAGACATGCTTTGTTCTGTAATGTGAACTAATATATTTAGATCATCATGTGTTTGTGTGTGCTCTGTGGTTCCCAGTGATAGTGGTGAGTACCACTGTGTGGCCACTCCCTGGTACCTGTCGGCCTCAACAGGATCCTGGACTCAAGCCGGAGAGCTGACATCGTCTCGAGTCTTCCTCACAGTCAAATTTGCTGGTGAGATAACAGATTTACAGCAGAACTAGTATCAGTTTTTACAAATATTTTCTCCTATTAAACACCAAATCTTTCTTTCTTTCTCTCCTTCTGCAGTGTGGGAGTCCCTAAAGTTACCTCTCTTATATGGAGTAGCAGCCTCGATAGGTAACGTAACCATCATGCATGTTTATGTTGTAGTTTCAGGTGTTGGCTGAAGCCTCTGTTTAATCATTAATTAGTTAGATGTTGTTATTTAGGAATTTAAAGGTCCCAAGTTGTAGAAAGTAAGGTTTCCATGTCTTTTTTTTTATTATAAAACAGGTGTAGGTGCTATGTAAATACTGTGAAATGATCAAAATGCTCAATCCTTTGAGACATGCACACAGCCCGTATTCAGAAACTATGCTTTTAAACTAGCCGTCAGGGCTTCCGTAAGGTTGTGATGTCACAACTATGCAGTCACCGGTACAAGTGCCGCTAAACTCCATGTAGTTGATGCACACGGTGAGTCCCTGGACTCTGTGAAGACGGCGACAGCACAGATGCGGAAGACCGGAAACACAGACCATTCAGAGCAGACTGGGCTTTTTCTGAAGGGGTTCTTAAAGAGACAGGCGATAAAACGGAACGTTTCAGACAGAGGGTGAATACAGGTTTATTCAGACAGACAGTATGACAAAAATAATGTGTTTTTTGAACACTAAAGCATGTAAACATGTTCTAGTTGAAACCCAGAATACAAGTATGAACCTAAAAATGAGCATGATATGTCCCCTTTAAGATTAGAAAAACTTAAATAAGGACAGTTCAATGTCGTATGTTGCTCTTCAGCTTCCTGAAATGTTGAGTTAGACGACCAAAATATTAAAGTTTTAATGCAGTTTCCTGCCAAGATCAGCAGCAAAATGTCACAGAAAATGTGCAAAAGTGAGGTATTTTTTGTTCACTTGGCTCGCTGTCAGTGTGGACATCTCAACTGAAACTGCTGACTGACAGACAAGAGTTGCTCTTTTTGTGCTCGACTAGCTGACAGTGCTGTGCTCGTGCTTATTTAGGACACATGTCTGACAGCTGGCATTGCCAGGGCACAGTGGATTTAAACAAGACAAGAATCTGAATTAGCTTAGGCTTAATATAGCCAATAACAATCAATAAAATATGCCTGAACTGGCACTGACACTGATCATGTAAAAGGGCTGGGGACATCCCTAGTTGCTATTCATAGGGACAGTCTTAGAGGCATCTGTAGTGTCAACAGTTGATGTAGTAGTAATACTGGTTGCTTTAATAGCCTGTAATATTGATTATAACTGAGTGAAAGACGTTATGGCGGCTGCAAGGTTTTGTTTTTGTCCAATCACCAATGTTCAGCCCTGCAAACTTCACTCCAATAGTTCAACGCATCGTCATAGAAAGGTTAATATGATATCTTTGAAAAAGTTATTCCTCATTTTTCGTGCATTTTCCTATGAATTTCCAGCAACATGTGTGCTATCAGAAAGTTACTACACCCCCAGATCAGGGACTTTTTGGGTTCAGAAACTAAATTTAGCCCCTGGTTTCTGTGGTTAAAATGCAGGTAAGGCTCCTGTGCTCCTAAAAAATCCTTAAATGTTGAACAGGCTTATGGTAATACCAGTAGAAGTAGTAAAAACACTGTTGAAAAGCTGTTGTAAACATAGTAAAAGCTCTTAGATTAGAACAGATTAGTAGTAGCGTTAGTAGAGGGAGTAGTGGTGTAGGTAGGGTTGATATTTAACCATGTCGTGTGTCTCCAGGTGTGGGCCTCTTCTCTCTGGTCCTGGGTCTGGTCTGCGCCCAGTGCTGCTGCCGCAACACCACGCACACCCCACGCTCGCGCAACAAACTGATGGACCTGGAGATGGACTGACAAACACTTTCCCCGGCACCCACACACTGCAGCGCTCACCGGAAACACCACACACACAGTAGACACACGCCCATAGACGATTTCTGGGACACCCAGTTGTTTCCGTGCGACGGACATTGGGAGTAAAAAAAATGACACGTCGCTTCGGAAGCCTGGCTTGTCAAAATCGCAGGGCTTTCTGAGGTGCTCGGGGTTTCTTCAGCTCTGCAGTGGAGGAGCGGGGGACTTTTACAATGACACTTCAGTTTCTGTGGAGATCCATTGAAATCTGTGAGCTTCCAGTGATTTTTACACCGGTATCCTTGCTCCCCGTTATGACCATAGCACTACAAGAACAGGAGGCTTCTGAGACATCACTGCCACTTGGGAATAAAGGACCACTTAACAGATCTGCTGCCTCTGTAACCACTAGGGATAACACGTGAAGCGCTCAGGCTGGACTACTGTGTTTTGTTTTTTTTCTTACAATGCCAAGGCTCCCTGCAAAGTACAACCAGGCTGTGTTCCTGTCTCTCAGAGTAACGGCACACCAGCGTACCCCCTTGAATTTTCTTTTTTTGAGGAAGCACAGAAAATTCAAGGGGTGGTTGGTGTTGGAGAGACACGTACCTGAGCCTCAACATATTCCTGTTAAGTCACATGTATTTTGTATTTGCAGAGACTTGCGGGTTAGGCAGCCTGAGCCTCATGGTCATGGAGTAAACGTCATGTTCAGGCAGCAGAAGTCCAAGAAAACAACGTGCTTTCCACACGAGAGGTATTGCACTACCACCCCAGAGTATTCCTACCTTAACAAAAAGGACAATATCTTTTATTCTCAACTCTAGTTTTTTGAAAATTACGAGATTTTAAGACATTTTTAAGCTTTACAAGGAGATATGCAGTCAGTGTGTTTGTGTGTGAGATATACCGTACGTGGTGCCAATATTTTGAACTGACGGAGGTTCATATCGCCAGACGTCAACACTTGAACAGCCGCTAAAAAAGTGGCGACAGCAAGCACTCTGCTTTTCTAGATATTCAGAAATGTATCCTGCTGTTATTTTACCAGAGTCTCGTGTGTGTTGGTGTGAGTGCCGTGCTACAGTATGTGAGACAAAGAGTTGCATGTACTGTTTTATAATGACAGACTGATGTCAACACAAGCCTTTTCCTGGGTCACATTTTGATGACGTCAAAGCCTCCTACATCCAGATTTTTTAAACCTTGCGGTCACTAGTCTAGCTAAATGACTGTCATGTTTTGAACAGGAAAATCACGCATGATTCTCAGTTTCACTTTTGCTCTTTAAAGGACTAGTTGAACATTTTGGGAAATATGTTTATTCGCTTTCTTTGTGCATTGAGTGCGGAGCTAGAGTCAGGTGCGGTTAGCCTAGCTTAGCATAATGACTGGAAGCGGGTGGAAACTGCTAGCCTAGCTCTATAAAAAGTGACTAAAAATGCACACACAAGATACAATGTGTTAAGTAGAGTAGTAAAATTTATGAATTTTAGCTAGCTGTTTCTCTCTGCTCCCAGTCTTTATGCTAAGCTATGCTAACAACATCCTGACAAGAAGCAATCTTCGTATCTAACTCTCAAAAAAGGAAGCAAATAATTCCCAAAATGTTGAGCTATTCTTTTAAACATCACATGACTTCAATGAGTTCAAGGGGTAGTAAACATTTCGGTAAATCCTCTTGTTGTCACTTTTGGTTTAGCTAGGCTATCACTAGCAAACAAGCTGTACTCAAATAATGTGAGAGTGTTCCTTTAACGTCGCTAGCTAGAAAGATAATCAGTAAACTCCAGCACTAGATGTGGCCCTTTTCCAAATCATTTGAGATGTTTTATCTCGACTCTCTCTGAGAAAAGTTGTACCTTGCACTTCCAAAAAGTGAAAATCATCAACTTTACCAGCTGATTATGGAAGTAAGCTGTTCCCAACATGTGCCAGCTGAGTCTCTGTGGTGTTTTTTATAGCAAATGAATGAATAGTTGTGTCACGTTGACTGCTGTGTGAACGCACACTCACAGTCCCAGCAACAACAACAACACAAAGTGAGGACGTTTCTGTCCAAACCCAGCGGGATCCAAACAGACCTGTTAGGTTTGTAATAACTTGTGCCAGGCTGTGTTTCCTCCTTCACTGACTGGGCTTGGATAGGGCTTCGTTTGAGGTTTTAAAAAGGTATTTTAAGCAACTATACGAACTTAACGAGCAATATGAGGCTGTAGTCAGGTCACAGCTTGTGTGAAGCTGCACTCTGGACATAAAACGGGTGTTTTCTGATTGGTTATTACATATTCAAACAATGCATCCGTCGCCCACTCAGCTCTGACTTGGTGCACAAAACCGCCTCAAATGCGGCCTGGCCAGCCAGCCAAGCCAGAAATACTATCCAATCAAAGCCCAAATCCATAAATATTTCAGACTGATGATACTCAAAGAGTTTATTTCATAGTTGCACAAATGCGCAACGCCATCAGCTACAGAAGACACCAAGACAAACTTGTACGACATGTGTGTTTTGGCTTGATTGATGGCGACAGTTACTTCACAAACTTCTAATACGTCTCCATGAACCCACTCCACAGGTGTGTGTGATAGAGCAAAATGGGTTTTACCACTGTCATTAACACACATTCACAGTACTTGAGCACGCAGGTGAATAATAGGGCTCTGTGCCAAATGCTCTTAACAGTAAACACACACACACACACACACGTAGCATTGATGCACGCCGCTGAACACGCCACTGCAAGGTTTCCCCAGTGTCCTTTTATTTTGTCATTTTATTGCAACGAGTATGATGAATCATGATGACATTTTTTTTAATAAATAGATTTGTAAGATGTATTCATTTTGTACATTATTTTATATGTTCTGTTTTTATTGTGTTTTTATGCCGATGATGATGAGGTGTTGATGTCATACCGACAAGGGAAAGCCACTGATGTCGGTATGTGCTGCTGAATGTTGAAAGTGCTTGTCAGAGTTGCAGCAATGATTAGAGACTGTAGACAAACAGCTCAGGTGCTGTCATCACAGTTTATTTGACAAAAGAATAGACAAAGAAAGTGTTTTAGTTTTAACTAAAAACCACAACTTGCTCTTTTTTTTGCATTTCTGTTTGTGTACGGCGAAAAAAGAGGAGATATAACTGGTAATTAGTGAGATTTTTCTCCCTGCATCTATTTTAATATTTTTAATATTATTTTTTATTGACAAATTTTAATGACAACACATACATCAAACAAAAATCAAAACCCGCAGCCCAACCCGAAAGTTCACACACCCACACACTTTTACACCCGGGGAGGAGTAATACAAATACCTAAGAGATAATTATCTAAACCGCATGTCAAGGACAAATTCTCTCTGCATCTATGAGTGGACGTTTCCCACGACAGCAGTTGATTTGACATTTGAGGGCTACCGTTGCTAGGAGAAGCACTCTCACTTGTCACTGGAGCACGTCAACACCCTGAAGCATTACTTCATTGTTTTCACTAAACTCACATAACGTTAGCTACCAAACATTAACAATTTAAACTCTCTCCCTTTTCCATTCAACATTTGGGAGGACCCAAGCTAGCTTGCTAACGTTAGCACATATAAGATGCTAATTTTGTTCATGTTATTTCAGGTCATTGCTGAGTTCATCTGGCATTTTAAAGGAGATAGGTTAGCTGGTGTTAGCTGTCTCTCATTCATGGGTCCAGTTCCTGGTGATGAAATGACAGATGGGACTAAGTAAAGGCCAACAATGTCGGCCCCCCAGCTGGTTAATTGAATGTCGGGGGCACTATCATTGCAGACAAATAAATAAAACTTCTAGCACACAAGTCAAAACTAACACAAAGGATATACTACTGATCTACTTCGAACTATTCCTTTAACGCTGAGCTTTCATTTTGTGATCTCTTAGAATTTACAGGCATGTAAGCACCAAAAAGTTAAAGGTACAGTGTGTAGGATTTGATGGCATCTAGTGGTGTGGTTGCAGATTGCAACCAACATGGTGGACTCCGTGAAGAGTACCTGCTCCCTATGTAGCTATGAAGGGCTCATTTTAAGCTAACAAAAACACAACGATTCTTAGTTTCAGGTGATTATACACTAATGAAAACATAGTTAGGAATATTATATTCCATTTCTGCTAATCAATCCCCCAAAGTCCTACACACTGGCCCTTTAAATGAAGTCCAACCCACAGAGCAGCAACAGGAGCTCTGATTGGCCAGCTGTTAATGGGAGTGGTCCGAGCTAATCAGAGCTCCTGCTGCTGATTTGTCAGTTATTAATTCATCAATTAAAGACTAAATTATTGGGCTATGAGGAGGGTTCACTCTGCTTCACACAAAGCCACATTTATGTGTTTTGTTTTACACGTTTCTGCTGGTAACGTTGATTTATTGTCTGAATAACACCAATAGATATTTAATTGTGGAGGTAGCCCTGGCTGGCCCACATTTGCCCTTTCTGTTGAAATGAGGCTGCTAATTCTTTTTTTTCCAAAGGATGTGATGCGGTCGTGATCAGAGTTCCTACTGTGAGACTTGTGACAAATATGGGCCAATTTGGTTTTTCTTCTCCGTCTCTGGGCAAGCCATCAATCAGGTTTTTCTATGCTTGCAAACATCTGAAAAAAAACACACAACTTCAAAAACTTCTAGCAGAATAAATGTTTTATAATTCAACGTTGGACCGCGGCTATATCTCTTCCTCTTCCTTCCATGTCTTTAATACCGTGTCACCCATCCCCTTGTTAGTCTTATGGGATTTATTTTCTGCCTGTTTATAGTCTTTCTCTCTCTCTGTCTGTTTGTCACCAATCTCTCTTTCACTCCACATCTCTCTGCTCCACTTCTCCTCTGTATTTCTCTCCTCACCACACCGATCTCGCTTCACTCTTCATTAGAAATGCAGATGAGTTGAAACCTCAGTCGCTCTCCTGGGTTTTGATTTTTTTTTTTTTTTTACACCTCTTTAACAACAGTTTCTCCATCCAACTCTCTCTCTTCCAACATCCCTCTTTCTCTTTCTCTCATCTCCACATGCGATGGAGATGAGAGAAAAGAAAGATCCAGTGTCGATTGGCTCGGTCTGTGGCTTTTCTAACTTGCACTCCTTCTCTCTCAGGGTCCGTTTGACCCAGTTTCCTCGTCTCTCTGTGTGTGTGTGTTCATGCCTGTCATGGATCATTTGGTAATGTGGCCTCGTCTAACCATTGTCTTCCTTAATTGTCTCGAAAAACAGCACAGGATATTTCTTGTTTGCCGTCACCGTACACTCGGAGGTGGCGCATTTCGTGGTGTTACCCACCGGCTCCGACTTGTCACAGCTTGAGGGTTGCTCCACATAACAAAAATTTCAGACAGAAAAATTTAGCAGTGCAAGGAGGGAAGTAAGCAGCCTGTTCTCCCCAGAGTCTACCAGAGGCGACACGTTTTCTCGTATTCATTGTAATCAACGCCGATGTTTACAGCAGCTCCAAACAGCCAGCAGCCTCGGCTCCGTCACACCAGTCTGCTGTCTGTTTCTTGCCCGTTTAAACGCAGTAGCTTGGTGTATTTTGTCTCTTCGCTGTTTTTCTCTCTCAAAAAAATACTTGGATTGGATAGAAGCAGTTTCTATTTGTTTCCTGATGTGCCAATGTTCCAAAAAATCTTCTCATATCAGAAATTGAAGAGAAAATGCAAATCAGATTTTCTGCCAAAAAAAATCACTAGGGATGTTTTATATCCAATTTTCCCCCAGTTTTAATATAAATGATACTCCAGAGATATACAGTCATATTGCACTTCCATAAAGCTGGAGGAGAGAGTCACTATTGCAGCGATCTCTATACCCATCGGCTTTTGGTATCCAATAGCCAATGGGATTGAGAGACGACATGTACAACTAGATTGTGTCACAAGCTGCCAGTTTACAGTCAGTTAACAGTTTATTTGTTTAGCTAATTAAAAGTTGGTGGGTTGTGAGATTAGACATAGACTGTATAAGAAGTGGATGTAGTCACCGTGATGTCATTCATTGGTATGTGGACTGCCGTTTTGAAGCCTAGAGTTCGGCATTTTGGCCGTCGCCATTTTGGTTTTTGCAACCAGGAAGTCACTGCAACATTTGCTTCACTTCTCATACCCCGGAGTAGCTCACTGGTTCCGCCTCTTTTGCTCTCCGCACGGACTGTTTACCCGCATGCAACGAAATCCTGCTCAAACGTGATTGGTCAACACTACTCGGACTACAAACAGAAACCAGAATACAACAAGTACATGATCCCTCACTGGCTTCCCACCAGTGAGCATCAAAATGAGTTTCCCTGTGGGATTGAAGTCAAAAAACGTTCTGATACTTTCTTCTTCTTTTTCTTTTCGTTTAAGGAATAACTAGTTTGAATAATACATATTCATCATGGATCAGGACTTGAAATCCCAGTATTTCCCGGGAATCCTTGGAAACCAGTTGGACGTATTGAAACTGATGATGTTGAGATGATCTAAATATGTTGTATAATTGGTAGCGTTTTCAAAGACAGCAAACTTTTAATGGGAAAAGCAATGTTTAAAAGTATGCTGTGTTTTTGACCTTTAGTACCACTACGGAGCAGATTGGTTATAAATTCACAGCATGACCCTTTTTCCCACCTTTTCCCAGCACACAGGTCAGCTCTGACATGAAGCTCAACAGCTGTTTCCCTGCCGGAGCTGCTGCGGTGGTCTGACTTGCCTGGGTGTGTGTGATGACGGACGTCTTCAAACCCAGACCCCGAATCGCCCAAAGCGTGTCTTTTCAACACCCTGTGATGAGGCTGACGGAGCATGGCGGCCGGCCCGCGGTTGAGATCGCACTGACCGCGTCCATGTGGCCGAGTCACTCATCACCAGCAGCGGGAGGTTCACTTCAATTAACATCCAAGCATTGCGGCGCGGAGAGGTGAAACAGGCGCTGTGCTTTCTCACACCAACGCTCATTTCTTCTATCCCCCACAGGTGCTACTGCACTTTCGGTAGCCACAGTTTACCCACAATGCTCCGTGGCGGCTCCGAGGCATGTGGAGCTACTGTGAAGTGTTAATATACTGAAGTATTTATACAAGTTAAGTCCCCTCAGCCCTTTAGCTTTGCCTCGGATTAGTTAAAGAATGTAAACCGGATGTGTGTGTGAATGTGTGAGGTGTGTCTCTAGTCTGGCTTTTATCAAGCAATTTCCAGAATAACACAAATAATGAAGGCGCAGTAGATAGACGTACAGTATATCATGTTTCAGGCCTGAGTTCGTTGCATCAACACTTCATCAGTTATTGCTGTAGAAAGAAAAGCATAGAGTAATCCTACACAGGGCCAGAAAGCAAATACTGCTCAGTCCACTTACTTTACACCCTACTCAAGTACTGTATTTACCATTATATGCTACTTTCTACTTCTACTGACAATTTAGAGGCATGTTCAGGTCCAGATTATAATACAAAATATAACCAACTAATAAATTCTGATGTATTATTATAGGTCAGGATAAGAAATTCACAAGCTACCCAGCAGCACATAAAGTAATCAACCAAAGTGATGCACACATTCATAATTATAATCCAGTAATAAAATATACATTATTCTGAAATAGGGCTGGATGATAATTCAATATGATAACTTGTCGTCTTTCAGTGGAATGATGATGAAATCATGTATCTAAATATCGTGATAAACAACACTAAATTGATAGTAACCAGAAAATCTGATCAAATTTAGTTCAATCACACTACTGTCTTAATCTGATTATTCTGTGTTTGTGTGCATTCATGTAAACATAGTCAGTGTATACAGTAGCTGGAAAAAAGGCTATAGTGCTGGGCAGTATTTATATCTTGAACTGCCATAAAACATGCTATATCGTGATTTATTACACAGCTGTGTTGAATTCTCTATTCTGATTGGTAACTCACGGCGTTCTGCAGTCTGTTATTTCTTTATAACAGACCGTTGCTATGTATAACAGACCGTTGCTATGGGCGCAGTTCTGATGTCGGACTCTGGCGGACCGTTTTTGTGTCAAATTATTGATTTCTTAAGTAAGTGGCCGTGTAATAAGCGGGATAATGTACAGCTAGCTGTGCAGCATCGCCCTGTCAGGGATTCTTTCACAACAATGACCAGCTTGCAGTACATTATCCCTTACATATATCATTATGTAGATATAAAATGACCTATATCAGGATAAAAGATTTTGGCCATGTTGCCCTTTTCTGAAGTGGGCCATTCTGCAAAATGAGGGAGTCTATTTTCATGCTAAAACTTTTACTTAAGTAAAACTTTGAATGCAGGACTTTGACTTGTGCCGGAGTACACCGTGGTATTGCTATATCTGATCTGAGTACTTCTTGCTGAGAGCACATTTTATCTACAGGACACTGCAGACCTCTGGGATTTTTTTTTTTAATTGAGGCAGCAGCAGTCAAATATTGGACTTGGGAGAGATTGTTAACTGACCCCCCCTCAGAGTAAATGTTAATGTGTCTGTGGTCACAGGAATGCAGCGATGGCGCGTCAACACCTTCCCCTCACCATGGAAACTATGTCAACACAAGGGTGGGGGATGGATGGAGAGAGAGAATGAGTATATGAGATGGTGGGGTGTGTGATTTATTATTAGGTAGAAGATATTTGACCTCACTTCTCCATAAATCTCTCTCTTGTGCTTTCGCTCTCTCTCACACACACACTCAGAGATACGGACTTCAGAGCAGTTAGATCATTTTCAGAGTCTCTTTCATCTTCCGTAGACTTTCTCTCAGTTGATTTATAAAACATTCAAACACAAGACACATTAAGAGAGTGACACAGTCGGATAGCAGGAAAAGAAAAAGGGTCAGGATTGTTCTTTTATTACAAATCAGATGTGGCCCAGTCGATGTTGTCCGCCTATGAAATGATGCATGTGATGCGGCTGAATTGATCGAATGGATCGCTACACAGCTCTGGTTGTTTGCAGAAAGCCCTAAACTTTGTTTGATTTTCATGGCAAACTTTCAGATTTCACACAAGAAGAAACATTTTTATGTGTGTTTCCAGATTAGAAAAATAGTTTTTCAGGAGCATCTTTGCTGTTGGTCAAGAAAAACACTCCGACACAACGGCTGCTAAAACCACCACGTCTCATTATACGACTCTCTACGTATAAGGCACAAAGTGGGACTGTCCTCACCAGGATACATGCAGCTTCTTGTCGTGCCAGTTGCCGTGCCTTTATACACATTTTAGAAAAGTTGTATGGAAAAGGCAAAACGTCCGGAAACTTCCTCAATTGCGCAAAAAGTTGTTAAACTCGCTTGAGGCGTTTTTGTTGTTAAAAAAGAGTTGATACACTAAATGAGTTTTGGAAACGCTTTTGGCGAATAAATTCTGACGTAGCGAACATTAACTCACATGACTGATGTGCTGTTTGTGCTGTCGGCGTCTTCACGGAGCCCGCTGTTCGTGTCCCACGTGGCGTGAAACGTTAGTCATTTGAAGCCAAACCATGATGTTATGTTGCCTAAACCTAACTAAGTAATGTTACGTTATTTGTTTTCTTTCAAATTACAATGTTAACCATATGTTTAAAACTGGTTACAACTGGTTACAACTGGTTAAAACTGGTTAAAACTGCGACCGTTATCCAGGAGAAAAAACATTTCCCTCGAAATGTAACTGAAAATGCATTTTAGTTGTATGGAAACGGAATTTCGTAAGAGACAGGGTTGCCAGACCGCATGAAACATTGCCAACTTTCCAAATTCAAATAAATTCCTAAAGACCTCTCCTCATTTTTCTATCATAAATGGGTTAGATTAGATTGCCAAGGTGATTTGTTCTTCTTCTTCTTCTCTTTTTACTGGAGGATTACAGCCATGCGTAGCCTATAGCGCCAACTTCTGACCAAACTACGCTGTAGCCGAGTTTATTCGCTCCAAACCAGCACGGCTAATGATTGTCTCTGAGAAGCGGCACACACAAGTTGGTGGTGGTAACCAACAGTAAAGTGTCGTATTCGTCCTTCTATACTCCACCTGGGCTGACCCGTCACACAGCTGCTGCGGCGGTACCACCCTGCGGACGGCGTGACTTGTCCTTGTATGGTGCTGTGTGTCCAGCGTGGCACCGCTCCAGCTCTTCAGCAGGCACACGTCCACATAATACAAACACATCCAAGTGTACACAAATAACTGGTACTGTAGGTATGACTCCACATTGTCTCCCTCCCTCCCTCCCTTTCTCTCTCTGTGGTGTGATGCCAGCTAATATCTCTGACAGACCAGGCTGCAGCAACTGCTGCGAATTACCTCAGCCTCCAGATGGGAAGTAAAACTCGAGAGGGAAAGGAAGGGAACTATCTGAGGCCTCCGAGGACCACTAAAGAGGTCTTGTAACCAAATTATTAGATGTACTGCCCTCCAAAATGATATCATTTATAGAGACTTTTGGAGCTGCGTATTGAATATATTACATTAGTGCATGTATCCCTGACAAATAACTCTCATTGGTAGACTACGACTAACACAGGCCCATCATTTAGACCCCCAACATACTGAGTCAACCCCCGTGGACTCAAGTGTCGACATTTGTACTATCACAGCCCTTAAAATATGCACAAAATAGTGATGATGAGCTCTCCAGACACACACACTAATCACCAACAATGTGTATTGACATCATAGCTGTAATTCCGCGGCTGCAGGGATCTGAGCTAACGCTCCACGAGGGAACATTAAAGCAAAAAGGGATAAGGCAAGTCAGAGTGGCTTCGACATGTCTGCGTTTGAAGTAGTCTGAAGACGCTGCGACTGTCGTTTCCTGCAGACTTTGGTCGCTCCCTGATCTGCCTTTTTAGACACGTTTGAGTTCATGTTTTAGAGCAAACTGAGCAACAACTAACAAGTTCATTTACAGGAGCTGTTTCAGAATATGAATAAACTCCCGCTTTTTAAGATCAAGGAATCTGAAAACAAAGCGCGCTCATAGGCGTCCATATTAGAGTTGTAAACGTCCTCGTAAAACTCGACTTGACCTTGTAATCCTCCATCACTTTAAAAGGCTCACAACTCACAACATCGTGGCCTGGATTTACACACAACGTCAGATTTTTTTTATAGGAAATTCTCAGCTTTATTGGATCCCATGCAGTGTTGCAGAGAGGTCGACCTGCTGCACTCAAGTCGGCCTCCACAGAGCAGCTAGTTAATGGATATCTAACCTCCTGAAACATTGACGTTGCTAACAAGAAAAGCCAACCCAAGTTGCTTTACTACTAGGGCTGTCAAAGTTAACGCGATAATAACACGTTTACGCTAAATTTTGGAGAGGAAAAACTGGCATGACCATTTTCAAAGGAGTCCCTTGACCTCTGACCTCCAGATATGTGAATGAAAATGGGTTCTATGGGTACCCACGAGTCTCCCCTTTACAGACCACTTTATGATAATCACATGCATTTTGGGGCAAGTCATAGTCAAGTCAGCACACTGACACACTGACAGCTGTTGTTGCCTGTTGGGCTGCAGTTTGCCATGTTATGATTTGAGTATATTTCTTATGCTAAATGCAGTACCTGTGAGGGTTTCTGGACAATATTTATCATTGTTTTGTGTTGTTAATTGATTTCCAATAATAAATATATACATATATTTGCATAAAGCAGCATATTTGCCCACTCCCATGTTGAGAAGAGTATTAAATACTTGGCAAATCACCCTTTAAGGTACATTTTGAACATAAAAGAAATGTTCAATTAACTGCAATTAAATATTTAAATCGATTGACAGCCCTATTTACTACATATACAAAATTAAAATTGCTTTGTCTTGTTGTTTTTCTCACGTTTTGCAAATGAAGAGCGAGCCCAACCTGCATAGTGTGAGTTAAGAGATTAATACACAGATAATGTGGCCCAATGGCTCTCTCACACACTGCTAACAATAGCTGCAAAACACTATAGTTACACATAATAAGAGTGTGAGCGTGTGAGTGCTGCAGGGCTCGCTAATTTATTAGCAGTTTGTGCAAAACAGAGCCAGCACATTTGTGATGACCACGTTTTTATGGCACGTTGCCATGACTGCAGCTGAAGCAGCGTTCAGACGGCGGGAGAGCGGCGTCTGCTAGCTGTAGCACAATGTAGTTTTGTCGTCAACCGTCAAATGTGACGTGTAACCTCGCATGACCCACATCTGCTGCTTCTGCCGCGTTTGGACGGCGGAGCGAGGATGTGGGTCAAGTCGTCTTCAAAGAAGTGCGATGCGATACCATCAATCACTGCGCTTCACGGTCACATAAACCCACGAGCGAGGGAGTGGCGAGGAGGAAACATGTCACACTTCAAACACAATCACCAACCATTAAATCCTGGATGTCATTACACACAGTACACACACACACTCCCTGCTCATGCATGACAGCACGAGAGCTGTAAATAATATGCATGCATTCAGACTCGCGTAGGAACACAAATCATTCAAGTGTCATTTTATTGTTGAAATAACTGCTTAAACTGGGAATTTTGTCTCTATAAAATAACTTAAATTAACTTTAATACACACTAACAGCTGTCTTTGCTGCGGCAGGTGTTTGGTAGCTGTGCCCAGGTGTCGCCATTTAGCTCGTTTGTTGCACCAGTCACATCTCTTGCACAGCGCAGGACGGGACCGGCAGCACGGTAACTCAAAAGCATTGAAATTACAAAGTCTAGAAAATAATGTGTGTCAAAAATACTAACTTGAATTCATGATATTCTTGTGATGGCAAGAGTGGACGTGATATTAGCCTAACGAATGATCCAGAGCACTATTTCTTTATATTTTCCTGCAAAGAAAAAGCGAAATAAATGCATCTTTTGACTTCATTACAACCGTTTTATCCTCCACTTGCTCGGCCACTTCCCTTCATTCGCTCCAGTTTGCACCTCACAGAGCAGTGTATATGTATTATAATACACATAGAGTGTCACATCCCATCCTTATCACGCTGACCCTTCATTATTCGGGCTGTTATGATGCTCTGTGGATGCTCATATCCAGCCCGAGGCCAACTTACATTAACCTCTTTTCCACTGAGAGTTTGACCCAGCAGTGCTTCTTTACTTAATGAAGAGAGCTGGTCAGTATAGTGGGGGACTTACGTATCTTCAAATAGAATAAGGAAAGATGTGATTTTTCTGTCGCTGGGTGTCATTTTTATTAAGCCCATGGCAACTTACAGTCTGCAAACTGTAGCATTAGTGCGTTTTCAGTGTGTGCAGATTTTTTTTTTGATATATCTGACTTGACACTTAATGCTGAAAAAGCAAACAAACATCACGTAAGCTTCAGTCCGTCATTCACTGCAGTGAAGGTGGTCAGGGGCCCCTAGGCTACTCTTTGTACGGGACCCCCACCCTTACTCAGCATGCTTTAATGTTACCAGAAAAAAGTAATTTAGTGCCATGTGTAAAAGCGTGCTAGGAATAGTACACGACCCACACGTACACACTCGAGGAGCACTGGCACACACACACACACACATTGAGACAGCCTTAATCTAAATGTCTAGTCAAATTAAGGATTTTATTTAGTAGATCTTGATCATGGTGTTCTGTCCGCCGTTGTGCTTTTCGTTTTTGTGCTCCGTGATCATATTTTCTTGATCATATGTTTCTTATGGGCCAATAGTGGTGAAAAAAAATATATAATATAATATATAATAAATAATCTGGCCAATCTGGGGCCCTGCAGCCGAGGCCGGCCTGTGCATTAATCCGTCCCTGGACGCACAGTATTTTTAGCCCTCACACGATCAATCATATAACCATCTTCAGTTGTCCAATGAAGTGAATGTTGTTAATCCTTTCATCTCTAGCATTCATCCCATATTCAGTGAACAAATCGATGAACATATTTTGGATCTCCAGGCACAACCCTTTTCTGCTAAATTGAAGGCTATATAGCAGTTCGATATCTGCTCAACAAAAAGCTCAAGGTCTGAATTAAAAAGTTGAAATTTTCTCCTTTGACGAACAGGACCGCCGTCAGGGGGGGGCAAAGGGTACAGCTGTACCCGGGCCCAAGACCAGGGGGGGCCCAAGGTCTATGGTTGACCCTTAAATGGGATCAAGAATAACACTTAACTTACTGACCTATATCACTGACAGTGCAAGTTAAATATATTTACATGATGAATAAATATACTTGTGTCATTAAAACACCTTTCAACGTATCATCTCATATGATAAATATAAATATAAATATGATGTAACGGATATTCCTGCTGTAGGCCCCTTCATGATAAAGTATGATGATAGTGAAGATGACAGAAGTTGAGTTGATTAACTAGATTCACATGATTTGAGTCAAGTGACTGACGTGTTATCTTTGTGTCACATATCTTTTTTACAGTGAATATCTTTGTGTCAGATATTCCCTGTAAAAAAGATAAGTGACACAAAGATATTCAAAAGATATTCACTGTAAAAAAGATATGCGACACAAAGATATTCACTGTAAAAAAGATATGCGACACAAAGACATGTTCTAGTAGAAACACAAAATACAAGTATGAACCTGAAGATGAGGATGATATGTCCCCTTTAAAGGCGAGATATTTCGCTCCAGGGCAGAGTGGTGAACTTGCCAACATAGCTGTCCTTAGAGCCCCACTGCTAGCATGGCTAATACACCAAATCACATTAAATAAACCTCTGAGACACTAGATAACAGCTCAGTGATATTACTTTTTAAAGCTCAGTTTGCACTTTGCTGTGGAACAGATGAACTCTCCTGTCAAATAATAAATAATAAATAAAAATACATCATTTAAATAAACATTGTGGTGATCTTATTGGCTGCAGGTGATCAAGTGCAGCATCTTGGAGAATTGACACAGAGAGACTTCTTTCTTTTGGGTCCCCCGCTTCAGAATAAAAGTCAAACTGCGCCTCAGGTTTATAAGATACGCCGCCGACCTCCTTCTCTAACTAACACACATGCTGTCTGTTGTTCTCCGGGGTCATCTCCTCCAACAACAGCAGTTCTGCCTACAGCTACATTTCAAATGAAAGAGCAGCTCAATGCATCTAAATGTTGTCCTGCTGTTTTACACTTCAGCCATAATTAGAGGAGCGTTTGCTATTCTTATTTTGTCTTTAACCCTAACCAATCTGTAATTTAAAACGCAAGAAAGTGACTTAATATGGTCGGCCTGATGATGTTGGTGCGTGCTGCGACCCGTCGCAGCATTGACACCTCATGATTACTGAGACTTTTCTTCTCTTGACCGTCTTCTTAGTAAATTGAACACTGCGTTCACTCGACACTGAGTAAAAGCAAGTCACGTCATGATGCTTATTCTCACTGTGATCACTTCCTGCAGGTCTGTGGATGAGGTCGACGGATGTTTTTGGAGGTTCACAACCGCAGTCAAAGATGAAGAAGGTGAGTCTCCTTCAGAATAAGACGCTCTGATAAATACATCCTTCTAACCAACTGTGTATTTACCGCAAAAGCCTGTAGGGCAATAACTGCACAGTCTGCTGGGAGCCACCCTGTATAACCAGTCTTAGAATGACCCGAGGACATGTACTAAACTGAGACTTCAGTGATGCTCTGAGACCTGGACGTTTATCCCGAAACTCCCAGCAGCCGCAGCAGCATTTCACTGGATATGAATCATTCAGACACTGTGAATGCTAGTTTTATGTCCCGCAGTAGTATGAATCACTAAAAGGTATTTCCCCCGGGTGGTGCACTTAAAGGTTTCCTAACTTCCATGTTCAAACACGTTATGATATATCTACACCACAATGCAATCTGGAGGTGGTTGGTGCAAGAAGTACTCACATTCTTTGAATGAGTGAAAGTAGAAATAGAACAATAAGAAACTGAAAGTTACAGATCTCTGTTTTGTTCTCTTTGGCAACACATATGGCAATAAGAGGTAGAGCAGGTGTGTTTTTGGAGATCGCCGCTTGTGATTTTTCCAACCCGATCTCACGGAAGGCGAATAAATAGCACGACATTACAAGGACATTACGCTTGTCATGAGGATGCATTTTAGGCTTTTTGCATGTCATTTGTACGCCTCGCAACAAAACTACGGTAACGTCCACAGTTAGGTTGAGGCAACAAAACTACGGTAACGTCCACAGTTAGGTTGAGGCAGCAAAACTACGGTAACGTCCACAGCTAGGTTGAGGCAACAAAACTACGGTAACGTCCACAGTTAGGTTGAGGCAACAAAACTACGGTAACGTCCACAGTTAGGTTGAGGCAACAAAAACACTTGGTTGGGCTCAAAATAAGTACATAAACTAAGTAAAATAGGTACGTAAACAACATAACATAAGTACAGAAAACACGTCACAAACCTCACTAAAAACACGTCTCTGACGTAGCTTACACAACAAAGCACCGGTCTGGAACACCTGGCCTCCTGGCTGACAATCCTGTGTGTCTTTCTCACTTTTTATTCTACGTCACTAGCTCTGAGCGTAGCATATATACACAGATGGGTTTACATTGCAGTAAGTACAGACTACATGGTGTACAAATGAAGAAGCATGTAGAAGAGCTACGGTGACCAATGCAAAGACGCAAGTGTTCCTCTCTAGAGCCAGTTATTGTAAGAGTAGCATATGTCATTCGGAGCGTAGTGTGGGAAGTGAGTGATGAAGCTAGAGAGAGAGAGCGGCGGTGACGGCAGTGTGTAACGTTATCGACTCCAGCCCGAGCAGGAAAAGTTAACAGTGTTTGGTTTGTCCGTTCTGGGCTACTGTAGAAACATGGTGGACTCCGTGAAGAGGACCTGCTCCCTATGTAGATATATACGACTCATTCTAAGGCAACGATTCTTATTTTCAGGTGATTAAACACTAAAGAAAACATACTTATTAATATTATATTCCATTTCTGCTAATAGATCCCCCGAAATGCTGCACACTGTTCCTTTCACAGACAGAATCTGTTGAAGATTATTACTTTAAAGTGCAGTAGAATTACTATCAAAATGTCTCAAAGTGAATTCTCACTTTGTCACTACTATGTATGGTAGTTTTTCAGTCATCAAACGCAAATTTGATTGGGATTAGGCACCATGTAAACATAGCGTCAATTATAGTATTAACGGTGTTATAAATAGAGTCGACACACGGCTCCTCTACATGATGGAGCCTCAAGTTAGAAATGCTGGAGCCACCTTGGGGCCTTTGCTTTTTCAGTTTATATTGTGCAATTAATCAAATTGCCACACAGACAACCTGGAGTCTTTTGGGCCGCTGTGGGTCTGGGGCTCCGGGGCAGTTGCCAGCTGTGCGTGGTACGTAATTCAGCCTAATTCTAATTTAGTGATCATAAAGTAAAAATATTTTACTTATTCCTGAAGTCCCACAGAGGTAGTCAAACTTTACAGTGATTGTTTCATTTGTTTAAAGTTATTGCAGTTCCCATTGTTTCCACTAATGTCTCTGAGACTGATGAATGATGCATCGATGGTAAAATGTTCCACATTAGGGCCGTTCTGTTTATAGTAAAGTCAATGTGTGTATTACCGAGAAGAAGCTTGGGTTAAAGCTGCGGAAGAATCGATTCGGTTCATGAATAATAGCTCAAGTTTGCAGCAGGAACAAGAATTCATCATGTTTGATCTTTACATTTAACCATTAATCCATGAATACGACTGCTCATACTATCCACTGAAGTTATGAGGTTATTTAGGACCACACACATTCAGAGGGACGGAGGTCGGGCACTCTGCATACAGCAGCTGACTGCCCTTCGTCACTCAGATGGTCTAAATGACTGTCTGAACCAGGATTTACTGGACTCCGTGGTTCTGTCGCTTTCTGCCTTTACTGTTAGTGGACAGCAATCTTTAGCAGTCTGACTCCTTCTCAAACAACACCAGACTCCCCCCAAGAGACCGGTGTTCGTGTCCCGTGTTAAACCAGAAATCGTTGATTTATTTCGCACATAACTTCCGGAGTTATTTTAACCCAAACTACGACCTTTTCCTAAACCTAACTAAGTAGTTTTGTTGCCTAAACCTAACCAAGTTGTTTCCTGCTAAAACGGAATTTTATTTTGAAAAGACTATGCAGGTAACAAGCGTAAATTAACACATGCGTCACGTGTTGCTGGACATTTGTAGGAAAACGTACAAAAAATGTGTTTTTGTAAGATATCATACAAACCGTTGTATGAGAATACGTTGCCCGTTGACCAGTATCAGAACCGCCCTCTCATTTACATTTAGCTCAAAAAGCCAAAGAGCAAATGCAAAAAGGGAGGGAACAAGAGAAGCAGCTTTATATCGTACAATTCTTCTTTTCTTCTTCAATTTTGTGTACTCCGACACGCTTGTGAAACTGCGGTAACGTGAGCCGCAGAGTGCAAAACCGTGGTACCGCCTTCTGCTGTCTGACTTCCGTCGCTCCTAAAGTAGTGTTATTGTGTTAAGGACGGCTTCTGAGCGAGGAAAATTTGGTTTTGCACTCGCTAGTTCATGTTACCATAGTCTTGGAAAGGGAGGAGTGAGCGGAGGGGTGCTCACTTGGTTGCAATCTGCAACCACACCACTAGATGGCGCCAAATCATACACACTGTCCCTTTAAGATACTTTTTATTGCCGAATGAGGTAACACAATGGTGAAAACACTGATGAAAGCCGCTGCATTTGCAGTATTACGAACATTCTTGGTTAAAATTACAAGCTGTGTGTTTTCTGGGAAGTTAGACACACCTGCAATTACCGCTTATCGCCATAGATGTCGCCAAAGAGAATGAAACAAAGATCTTTAATATAAAAATCTTTATTTGTGCAGATTTAATCTTTTTTATTTCCTTTTCATGTTCTCCTGTCATCTTTTATTTCTACTAAATTCCCATCTAATGATATAAATGTGTAATTTCAATATTAAAATTCCTTTTCTGATTTCTTTCAAACATTCAATTATGCGCTAAATGTCTCTGGCAGAAGAGCGAATAATAATTCATTAACTATCTTATTTTTAATGTTCCATTCTCTCTATTAATTTCCCTCCAGGGTGAAATTATCGTCCATATATTTGAGCTATTGGCTCATTAAAAAAAAACCTCTTACTACAACAGAATTTGTTTCCCGCGGTGGCACAGACAAGAGGATGGAGCCCTGCAGGGTAGAAATGTTATTGATTTGATTTTATTTGCTCACAAAGGTTTCCATTCATGGTTAAATTGCCGCAGTGTTTGTTGAAGTGTTGAAGCTCAGATAACCTCCTATTTGTAGTTTGAAGCAGAAGTTTGATCTCTGCCAAACCGCAAGTGTTTTATTCACCATGAGCCAGATTTTCCACTAACCTGAACCACATTTTTAGTTGTAATGGAAATCTTATTAATTTTATTGCATATATTTACAACTCAGTGTGCAAATTTGTTTGCAAGTCAAAGTCCAACATCTCATCTTCAAGTAGGCGTGTACGCTGGAAGCTTTTCTTTTTCTAATCTGCTTTTAATGGATCAAAATGCCCTTCAAGAAAAAAATGTTCCCAAGTCAAATACATGTAAGCACACATCCTCACGAGTTACATAAGAGCTCTGAGCGTTGGTCCACTGCATCGGTTGTTACTTCAAAGACAGAGAAAAAACAGAGAGGGAGAGAGGATGGGGTTTATTCCTCCTCATTCATCTGTCAAGTTCTCCCTCTCCGTTCAAAAAGCTGAGCTAGCGTTTGGTGTCAGCATGTTTAGGTGTGTGTGTGTGTGTGTGTGTGTGTGTGTGTGTGTGTGTGTGTGTGAGTGAGGATCAGATGTCCCCCCAGACAATAAGACGCCCTTATTTAAAACAACTGAGAGCCAGAGAGACGGAGAGAGAAGGAACAATCAAGGAATGAAAGAAGTATTACTTTTCTTTCTCTGTGACTTTACATTGGACCGAATTCTGGACAAACCTAATCCCACAGAAATGGAAAAATAATTTGAGAGGAAGACATTAGCTTAACATTTAATCAAGGTTTGTTTCCCACACATTCCAAAGTAAAAGTAATGCCAAAATACTGCCATTTTATTCTATCCTACCTCCAAACAGTCCTCGTAAACATATATACTGTATATTGTTTTTGTACATTTAACACGTTATAAATACGTATAAGAACTCTCCCCGATAATGACATATTGTATTCTATAAAATACAATAAATAAATGAATAAATAAATTAATAGAATTAAATAAAATAAATTATTAATTAGAATAATAATAATAATAATTATAAGTAAATCAATAACTCAAAAAGTATTTTTAAAAATTTAAATAAAGGAACATGTTTATTGATTTTATACATTTAACATGTTATGCATACATATAAGAACTCTGTCTGATTGTGATATATGGCATTATATAAAATACAATAAATATGAATATATAATTTAAATTAAATTAAATCAAATAATAATAATAATAATAATAATACATGAATAAATAAAAAGGTATTTAACAAAAAATTAGATAAAGAAATATGAAAATGTATATTGATTCTAAACATACATAACATATGTGCATTTTATTGAGTTTTATAGATATGCATTGGAAATTATTATCAAAACAAAACATTAATTGAAAACATATATACATAAAACTAAAATTCTAATTAATTAATTAAATAAAGATAAAATCATTACTAATAATGATAATAAATGCCCCCCTAAAATAAATTATAAAAAATAATAGCAACTATATGCATGTGTTTCTTGACGCCTTGGACCTCATTATTGTGCTCCCAGATCTCTGCACAGTGTCATAACTGATGCAAACGACGAACAAAATTACCAAAAAAAAGTAATATTCTGGAGTTATCCTTTTAAGCTGAACCTCCCTATCATCTTTATTCACAGCTCTGAGATGAGCTTCAGCCACGCGTAGCTAAATATTTATTCTGAATCACGGTTGCTACGACCGTAAACATGTGATAACCTCTGAGTGTTTCTGTCTGAGACCAGACAGCTGAAGATTAGCGGTTTCCCTTGTATGAAACCTTAATTTGAATTCTCTCTGCTTTGTTGATAAGACCTAAACACTAACAGCTGGCCCCAGTTTACCCATGAATGTACGAACAACTATCACTGGATTACTTTTATACTGGCAAGTTCTGTACTGTACCATATAAGGAGAGTCTTTTTTTCTATTATTTCTAAGTGGATTTACGGAGGTTTATCCGCGACTAAGATATCATCAGGAAGAGTAGGTCACACTGACTCTAAAAACACGTGTGCCTCGTTTGTGTGTGCAGATTTGACCGAGTTATGACTTCGAGTAGGAGTATGAATTTTGACGAAAATAACTTTCTATAGCTAATCTAGTCTTTCTGCCTCACACACACACACACACACACACACACACACACACACACACACACACACACACACACACACACACACACACACACACACACACACACACACACACAGAGAAGTCATCAGACTGTGTGCTTCATGCTGTCAGGGGGTGTGTTTGCAGAGGTCACAAAGTCATGTGTGTTTCTCAAGTTTCTCAGGCGCCTCTCCGCACTCACACATGCATATCACCATAGCAACAGCTGTGAACATACATTTATTGCCCATGGCAACATCAGACTGTACATATGCATTAAAATGTCAGCGGTTATCTTGTGTCCAAGTCAGTGTTGACGTTCTCAGTGTTGAACTATCTTTCTCAAAGTTGGACCAAGTTGCCAAACATAAACTTAAACGTCCATCTTCATATTTTACTTGAGATTATATATTAATATTGATATTAAATAAATCTGTCTATGTACAAAAAATATATCCAAATAATCAAACAGGATGAGTTCTGCAGTGAAACAGCAGAAAACATCATCTTATATCCAGGTGAACAACTTCCCTCATCTCATGTCTCTGTAGAGATTCACTATAAAACTTTATTTCTACTGAGACAAAAACATACATCAGAAACATCATCAACACAACGTATAGCCTCTCTCTCTCTCTCTCTCTCTCTCTCTCTCTCTTTCTCTCTCTCCAGCGTGACTTTTAGTGCTGGTGTTTCTCAAAATTCAATCACATTTTTCATTAACCCCGGGGGAATCATCCCCCTCACACACACACACACACACACACACACACACATACTGAGCACGACGCTTCTTGACGATGATAAACATGTTGGAAGTGATTTTTCCATCTGCCTTTCCTTCCTTCCACCATCTGCCATCGCCAGCAACTCTCAGAGCTGCAGCTCTGTTTGTGTTAGAAGAATAACGGCCTCCTCCTCTTCCTTCGGCTCCTCCTTACCTTTCTCCTCCTCCATTTTATCCTTCTCATCTTCCTACTCCTCCTTCTCCTCCACCTACTCCTCCTCATCCTCCTCATCTTCCTACTCCTCATTCTCCTCCTCATCCTCCTTATCTTCCTTCTCCTCCTTATTATCTTCCCTCTCCTCCTCCTTTCCTCCTCCTTCTCCTCCTTCATCTCCTCCTCCTCCTCATTCTTGTCCTCCTCGTCCTTCTCCTCCTCCTCGTCCCCCTTCTTCTTCTCCTCCTTATCCTCCTCCATCTTCTTTCTCCTCCTTTTCCTCCTCCTTATCCTCCTTCTCCTCCTTCTCCTCATCTTCCTTCTTCTCCTTTTCCTCCTCCTCCTTTCCTCCTTCTCCTCGTCCACCTCGTCCTCCTCATCCTCCTTCCTCTCATCCTCCTCCTCCTCATCGTCCTCTTCCTCCTCTTCCTCCTTTCCTCCTTTCCTCCTCTTCCTCCTCATCCTCCTCCTTCTCCTCCTCTTCCTCCTCATCCTCCTGCTTCTCTTCCTCCTCCTCCTCTTCCTCCTCCTCCTCTTCCTCCTCCTTCTCTGTCTCTGTGCTGCAGAGAAATCCCCCTCTTTCCGTATCTGTCCTAGTGGCCCCGTTGACCTCGTCCCGTTCTCTCCATTCATACAGATGTACACTGTAAAATCATTGCGAGACAAATCAGTGTCTTCTTCATCATTTGAGCAGCAGATGAAACTCCGTCCCAACAGAGCCGGTTTAACTCTCCTCACACACGATGGCAGCTGATATACTGATACCGTTCACTCTGCTCCGTAAACTCTTCAGCCTGTTTTAAAGCCAGAGAGTCGTGTTTAGCTGTTTGTCTGTGTCTGTCAATCAGCTGAGTGCAGCAGTGTGGTAGACTGGCGGGGATGCTGAGGGAAGGAGATTAAATATAGTCTGTAAAAACTGCCTTTTATCTGATGTTTTGGCTTCCCTCAGTAGGGATACCCGTTTGTGTGTGTACGTGATTGACAGTGTGGGTTCTTGAAATTTTCAAGTCAGTATTTCACCACAAAAATGGTCTATTAATATTTGATGGGTGAAGAAAAGAGTCTTTGTGAAGAGAGATTTCAAGTTTGAAGGGAGGTGGGAGAGCAGGAAAACATTTTAGAGCTGGGATGCTGGAACCAGAGAGGAAGAAATGACATTAAATCTGATCATATAAACCAATGCATCCCACATTAAACAACAAAATAACCTACAGTACTAGAGGACAGTAGTTGTATATACAGTATATAATAGCAGAGAGCCGGTGGTGCTGTTTGTCCAGTGGAAGAGTGGCGCCATCCACAGTTTAAGACGTTAAACAGCACTTTTCTTGACGTCACATGACGACAAATTAAAGTTAAAAGCAAGTTAAAGCGTCTTTGTCTTTGGGAGCCTTTATTTGCCTACGCAGAGATGAAACCCCATTTTATCTTAGCTGCTTGTTATTTTTTGTTTTGACCTGAAGGGTGACCCACAAGCGCTTTAACATTATTTTCATTTTGTGTGTGAAAAAGCAATAAACAAAGTGAATTAAAAAAAAAAACAATTCAGAATGTTTTACGGGTGACCAATAAGACAGTTCAGATATAAACAGGAAAGCAATTGGAGACAGAAAAACAAATGATTAAAGTGAAATAATAAAAAGAGAAAATGAAATAAATCAATGCAATAAAACATTTAAAACAAGACAAAAAAATATATAAATTAAATAATGGTAGAAATCACTTTTAATCAAAAGTTTTAAAAAAAAGTCAAAAGTAGTTGGCTGACAGTAGTTTATATTTAAAGATAAAAAACTTTTTTGCCCCTGAATTATAAAAGCTATCTTGTATTAAAATGTTATGTATTTAATTGCATTTAAAACAATAAAATATGCGCAGAGGTAAGAGCAAATTGGCTGTCAAACACTAATTAAACATTATTATTATTTATTTAATCTTTATTTTGTCAGGTAGTCTCATTGAGAATAATATCTGTTTTACTAATTTGTCACTTTAAAAAAACTTAAACTTAAAACTTAAACTTAAAAACTGAAAAAAATGTTTAAAAAAAACTCTTAAAAAGAAAATAAACGTAACGTTTTATTTCCTCTAATACGTGTAATCCCTAAGGGTGCTTAGGGTGTCCTGAAAGGCACCACCAAATAAAATGTATTATTATTATTATTATTATATACAAATATGTAAAAATTATTTGTAGTGAGAGGAGCCTAAAGGTCCAGTGTGTAACATTTTGGTGGATCTATTAGCAGAAATGGAATATAATATCAATAACAATTTTTCTTTAGTGTATATTCACCTGAAAATAAGAATTGTTGTGTTTTCGTTATCTTAGAATGAGCCATTTATATCTACATAGAGAGCGGGTCCTTTTCAAGGAGTCCGCCACCATGTTTCTACAGTAGCCCAGAACGAACAAACCAAACACATTCACGTTTTTTTGTTGTTTTTTTTTGTTTTTGCGTCATTTGTTTCTTGCAATCTGCAACCTCACCGCTAGATGTCGTCAAATCCTACACACTGCACCTTTAAACTTGCAGAATGAATAAAGACAACATTATCAATAAGCCAAAAACACGCCTCAACTCATCCTCCAGTGCAGAGGACACGCTGTCTCTGCCTGAGTGGAATCCTTCAGTATTACGTCATGCTGTTATAACAGCGAGGAGCGAGGAGGACCCACATTGTCTTTGTTGGGGAAATATGTCACTTGATGAAAGAGATGTGGTGCGGTGCAGGGTACTACACGTGTAGAGCTCAGTTTGACATTCAGGTAGGTATGTAGATAGGTAGGTAGGTAGGTAGGTAGGTTGGTAGATAGATAGATAGATAGATAGATAGATAGATAGATACTGGGTCATACAATACACATAACACAACACACCATTAAAACATACAAATCCCTTGGTGCCCTAAATGGAC
>CAKAOI010050494.1:0-46948 GCA_916701655.1 Sebastiscus albofasciatus | reverse complement strand
AGGCTAGTCAAAGCTACAGAGGTTAGTCAAAGCTACAGTAGGCTAGTCAAAGCTACAGGAGGCTAGTCAAAGCTACAGGAGGTTAGTCAAAGCTACAGTAGGCTAATCAAAGCTACAGGAGGCTTGTCAAAGCTAGGCTAGTCAAAGCTACAGGAGGTTAGTCAAAGCTACAGTAGGCTTGTCAAAGCTACAGGAGGCTAGTCAAAGCTACAGTAGGCTAGTCAAAGCTACAGGAGGTTAGTCAAAGCTACAGTAGGCTAGTCAAAGCTACAGGAGGCTAGTCAAAGCTACAGGAGGCTAGTCAAAGCTAGGCTAGTCAAAGCTACAGGAGGCTAGTCAAAGCTAGGCTAGTCAAAGCTACAGGAGGCTAGTCAAAGCTACAGGAGGTTAGTCAAAGCTACAGTAGGCTAGTCAAAGCTACAGGAGGCTAGTCAAAGCTAGGCTAGTCAAAGCTACAGGAGGTTAGTCAAAGCTACAGGACGCTAGTCAAAGCTAGGCTAGTCAAAGCTAGGCTTTGGATTTTTAAAAATCGTGTTAGCTATTGTGTTAAAAGCAATGTTATAACAGCAGAGAATGATATTCACATGGACATTTCAAGCACAAGTTGATTTGAGGTGCGGTAGTACGCTGGCACACTTGACCTTCAACTTCTTGTACCATGCATGATATACCAAACAAAATGGTGTAATGACTCATACTGTATGCAATAATGTGTTTCAATGTGAGGTAGTGAGGTTTTCTGATGTGTGCTTTGCTCTTCCTTTAGGTTGGTACAGAGGCTTTTCCACCAAGAAGCCTTCTATCAAGGTAATTATAACAGCATACACCAATTACTGGTTTGACATTGTGTTGATTCCTTCAGGCTGCATACAATATTCCTTATTTTAATTAATTCAGAGTGAATAATCACTAGACTCATATGCGACAAGAAAACAATTTGGATTGTAAATAAAACATCTACTGATGCAGCAGACTGTTAACTAAATACATTGTTGGACAGAGGTCTTTATCTTATTTAATAAAGGTTAACTACAATTTTATTAAACACATGAAGAGCCACCAAAACATCTGTAGCGCTGGTTGCCTTGTATTACAAAGCAGTCTCCACACGAAGGCTTTATCAGATACATTTTTGTGAATGATAATGTGATGTAAGAGATGTGCATCCCAGAAATAACTTTGTCTAGACAACAAAGACTTTAATGAATGATTAACTTATTGAATAGAGAGCTTTGATTTGACAAAAATAGAAATCTCCTGACCTGTATTTTCCAGATGTGCTTTCATACAGACACCGTTTTAACCAAGTTGTTCTGACTTCATAGCACAAAAGCACTAAATGTAGTGCCATCCTCAACAGACTAAAAAAAAATTACACAGCAAATATGATGACAAGAAAAGTTAAAATATAATAAAAGCGTGTATTGCATGTATGCACACCTTGGTATGAGGCACATGCCAACTCTTTAATTTCTTTTAAATTGTATTACGGCACTTAACAGATTATCAGAACATCATGGATCATGACTACCTCTGTGCTGTTTTCTCTCCTGTGCAGAAATCCACATTTTGTTTTCCTTTCAGCCAGCAGATGGTGCAATTAGTGATCTGTAAAACCAGTCATTTTTACCAAAAAATGCTATTTAAAAAGAAAAAAAAAATGTTGTTAAAAGAAAACAAAGTATTCTTCTGCAGGAGAGATGCAGCACATACTCTTTGTGTTGTTATAGCTTTGATCAAAGCACAAAGAAAGTGAAGATGGAGGTCAAGATGGAGATCCAAACCTCTCACTTCACAGTCTGTGCATGGAGCATCATTATGATAAATCCTACTCAGTAAGAAAAGACCAGGTGTGCAGGACACAGAATAATACAACACCATCACTGCTGACAGAGATCAATACTCTGCACTGCAGTAAGTGGTTATTATATACGACCGACACATCTGCTTCCCATAGGATTGATTGTTCAGTAAATACTGCTTATAACAGACTCCATCCTTGATAACCTGTAGCAGAGCTGGAGAGGCGTTACTCAAAATTGGAGAGTTTGCATATCCACAATACAAACAGCATCATCAGAAATACAAATACTGATTATTTGAAACATGAGAGCAGCAGGTATTTTTTTTTGCTATTTCGTATGTCCACCCTGCTTTAAACTGAAATGTCAAAAACTGAAGCGTTATGTGGATGCGACTGTAATGTTTTAAAGAAAGCACAAAAGCCGTCCAGTCCTGGTAAATGTAGGTGTTAGTGGCTACATGCTGTCCTTCTCTACTCTCATCAGCTATTTACAGTTCTTACTAACACCCCTCCATTTTGTTATGTACTCTGCTGCCCACATTCAATCGCCCCCATACTCTCTCTCTGTGCTGAGAGAATTAGTTGTGCTCACTGTGGCCAATTCGTTCACATCTGGCAGATTAGAATAAGAAAGATGAACTGCAAGGGTGGCAGTTGGCACCACTCAGTCTCCCATGGCCTTCCCCTGCTAAGCCAAGCCACAATAGGGCTCCTGCACGTTGCTCTGCCTCTCGTCTCTGTAGTGTGTGCAAACAGCATCCTTTTTTGTCAGCACACAGCAAAGCAGAAATTGTCCAGATACATAATAAAGGAAGTGTGATCTTGCATTTCCTTCAACATATAATGTGGCGCCAGCAGAACTGAATAATCTCAACTCAAGACAGTTTAGGTTATTCTACCTAATAACACAAACACAACACAATACTGTACATCTTGGTAACATGTTGCAGGAGAAATAAGAACGTGATCCTGTCACACTCAGTAACATCTCTGCTCCTTCCTCTCTGTCCACAGGGTATTTTCCCAGTCAGCTATGTCCACTTGAAGAAATCTACAGTGACCAACAGAGGGTAAGTTGTATGATGAAGTGCTTTTATTTGAGCTTGCACAGCATCATAATTAGAGATGCACTTATACAACTTTTTTTTTACATTTTTTATTTTGATTTATGTACTCCACCACCATATATCCACCAACATACGATAAAAAAACAAAAACAAGGTTGCCAAAGCAGCAAATAATTGTCCATGCATGCCCAGATATGCTTCATCTTCAGTATCCATAGCCATCGAGCAAATGTTGGAAAGATCTATATATTCACCTCCGGTAACTAACACTCATTGGTCAGTGGAGCAGTTACACATAGATTTTTTTAGATTTGCAATTTGTGTTACATAAAGAACATACTGGCATATAGGGCAGTGTCAAAACGTCCTAGAATCCAACACTACACAATATACAAAGCTATAAGAGAACAAAACATGTCTCGTTGACAAAGTCTGAACATAAATACATGCAAAGACAGACTTTAGACTGTGTTGGTCGACTAGTTTGGGTGGGCAATATGTGATGATATAGCAATCCCTTAGATATGTCTGACTGTAATAGGCCACTCAAGGTAGTGGGTAACGATATGAGAAGGTGGATCCAGGAGGATGTCAAGCAGCTTCCCTGCGTCGCCAAACAGATAGAGCCAGAGCAACATGACCTCCTCTCCACCATGGAACCTAGAGAGAGGACCAGATTTTTGTCTTTAGTTCACAGTTGCTTGGTAATGTTGCTTAAAATTAGTAAATACTTTTTATTTTTTCAAGTATTTAATTCATACAGGAGTATACAAAAATAGACTTTACCATGTGGTTATTTCTTATAGACTTGCTATTTATTTATTGAATTATCAGAAAACATGTTATATTGTGATATACTGTATTCTGTTAACGAGATAGGAAATTACCTATGTCATGATACAAGATTTAGATATCGTCCAACCCTATTGTCAGGTATTTAATTCTGCCAAAAACAGTCTTTGCCATCAATTAGAGTCTACAAAGACTTGTTTTGTACTACTTGTATTACTAGCTAATGTACTTCATCACAATATACTTCAATATTGCAATCTAAAAGTACACATAACATGATAGATTTGATCCATGTTGCCCACCCCTACGACCAGTGTCAGTCACACTAAGATTACAGTGAAGGAACACCTTGTCCTGTATATATGCAGGAAACATTACATTATCTGTGTCTGTGACTTTAAATGTGTTTATTATTAAGTAGACACACATTGTAAAAAAGTGAGTTGAATTTATTGCAGCACATATAATTTTATGTAAGAGGGGAGTGCAGCTCAAAACACTGAAGACGACATCAGCAGTGGTTTCTCTCTACAGATCCATCGCTACCTTTATTGAGACATATTGGAGGATGTTGAGCAGATGAGCAGTGATGATGAAAAACAATTCTGTTTATTTTATACTGGTCAAGAGCTCTAGTTCACTCATTGACTCACAGGGAGTGTGATACAGATTCATCAACTCATCAATGCCAGAGCATGACGATCTGTGACGATCCAATCTTCAAGACAATTAGATGCACGCACACGCTCTTTCACACTCACGTACACACAGTGACGGTCATGTAGAGTTCCCGTCACAATAGCTGGCCACGGCTGTAGAGGCCAGAATAAAGGCGAAGACAAAAACAGGCAGCAGAGCTCTTTATCAGCCTGAACTCATGGATGTTAAATCTGCAGACTGGGAGCTATGGCTCAGCGTGGACTGGGAGTTTGCTGTTATATCACCACCCTCCAGTTGAGCTGCCACATAGCAGGAGGACTCTCGTTCGCACTCAGACAATTAAAATTGCAGACTTGGAAATTGACATTATTATACTTCCGCGCTCCACGAGTTGCACTTTGGGAAATGCGCTTTGCTGTCTCTTGGAGTTAATGAGGTGACACACCTACTGCATATCTGTAGTCCTCCCAAAGCCACAGACAATCACCCTGACTCCTTGTGTAATGGATGGAGATGCTTCCATTGTTGCAAAAACAAGGATACGGTATTAAAGATAATGCTTTGCAGCATAGGCCAGAGCTTAGCGAGCAAAGCACCACGTCTCACAAGAGACCTAACCTTTGGTTCAATGTTTCCTTATGAGTGTGGTCGCACAGGAAGGATGTGTGTTGTGGTTTTTACTGGAGTGCTCCACCTCCGTTCCTAACTGCAGCCAGAGGAAACCTCATTACTCCTCACGATCTTACCTCTTTGTTTTAAAACGCTGGCTTGAAGCAGTCATGCATGTGGTTTTGTATGTGTATGTTTGTCAGTCTTTGGCGAGTTACTTGAAAATGTAATACTTCATACATTACATATTAGTCATTTAAAAAAAAGTAATTACATTACTTATTACTCAACTGCAAAAGTAATCAGTTACATTCCTTGTTACTTTACTTTCGTTACTCGGCTCAACGTTAGCCCTAGGTCATCAAGTCCGTATTTTTCGTGTGTGTTTTTTAATCTGTCATCCGATAAAAAACATTACCCACAGAAACCTTGCACACTCAGTCCAATGTGTTTTATTATTCTATTTGTTGCAAAAAATCCCAATATTAGATAAAACTGAATTAATTACATGGGTGAAATGGATAGCTTCAGTCCAAATCGGGGCTAATGAATGAATGACATTAGCATTAAGCCATCGTTTAGCTGCCTAGAGCTCAATCACTACTGTCTAATCTTTCCTACATCTTTTGTTTTGCAACATCTCCGATTGCAAGCTGTTCTGCAATCACCTGCGTCAATCTATCTTTAAATTCTACATCTGTATTCTTTTATTTCTTTATCTTAAAGTGCTTTGTGCTGGGAGGCGAAGTGAATGTTTATTGTGAATGCCATTTTGGATGATGTCGTTTGCACGGACGGTGGCTCTGAGTGGTCAAACAACCCTCTTTTGCCTTTTGACGGATGTGAAAAAAAGCAGAAAATCAAAACTGTTCCGAAAACTTTAATAATTTGCAAAGGTTATGGAGTCGGTGTGTAAACGTGATTGACACAACGTGAGGTCATGTTTATTTTTAAACGTGCGACAATATCGGACGAAATATACTTGGTATGCAAAGGCTTTCTGTGTTCTATGACTGCCGTAAAATGTGTCCGCATGGGCGCCCCCATTGTATGGATGTTACTTTGTACAAGTGGTTGTAGCTATTACGTTATTAGGTTTTTAAAACCGGTGAAAGAAAGGCAAAATACCTGACAATAATTCGATGCTGCATATTTTTGTACAATCTTGTACAATTTCTGACATTGAGACCTTCACTCTAATGTGCATCTGTTGACCCGGTAAAAACAGACTGCATCCAGTAATTATCACATACTTGGCATTTCTCTCACCTTCTTTAAAGACTGAATAACACCAAATGTATCAGGGGTCAACAGAATTTCAAATTGTAATCCCTTACACTACTCAAGCCCTGAAAAAAAGCTATTCTGCCAACACTGCATTACTGCCCAACACTTGTGTGTATCATTGTGTGCTCTCACATTCATGTACATGTTTGTTTTTCTGCAGGCTGTGCGAGACGGTGGTGCCCCTCGAGGACCCTATTATCACAGAAACCACCTCCACACTGCAGGAATGGGGGGTCTTGTGGAAGCAGCTCTATGTGGTCAGTAGCACTATATTACAATACATATCACTCATCTTAAAACAAAACACTGAGCAATAAATGTGAGTCTGACTCTAACATAAACCGAGACTTCCAAGGGAGTTAGGAGAAAAAACAGCTTTTCACACAAAGAAATTGCATCCGTCGTTGTTCCATTTGCATCCTCCTGAGGGGTTTTGGTGGAATAAGCTTTTTCAGTATGTTTTTCTCCCTTGCACCTAATTCAACACCTGGTATAACCAGCAAGTGTAGTGAATAGCCTAAAGAGACACAGCCCAAACATACAGTGACAGCTCCTTTAGATATTTCCCCATAGCATGTCGTTCTGACTGTCACCCTACATTTTCATATACTATCTATGTAGGAGCAGAAATGGTGGTTGGACACAGATAATGGCCTACAGACCTGTCGTATGCAATTTCATGCTGTGTCATTCAGCCATTGATTGATTTAAGCCTTCCTCTCGTAGTTTCTGCATCATCTTAAGATCCAGCTCAGCTCGCCACCTTCAGTCAGCCTTTACTTGCTGGGCAAAAGTGATTACTGGAAACCTAAAGCGTCCTTAATCCTGCTACGTTGTCGAGGGGGCAGGCAGAAGTGGTTGGTAGGGTTTTGAGTTTGGAGCTGAGTGGATACATTGCGGAGCTTGCAGCGAGTTTTTACATAACCTCTCACTGAGGACTGCTCATGCTCTGAGCAACTAAGGAGCCCGAGGCATTGGTGTGGTGATGTAACTTCCTCTGAAGCTCGACTAATGTGAAGCGCTGATTTAACAGTGCTCGTTTTGGTGCACACCCCCTGTGTGATATGGGCCATGTTGCCACAGTTGCATCCATAATAATAGGATGTAGCATTGGCTAGATGTTGATGCATTTCACCTTATTGTTGCCAATTACAATTCATGGTATTACTTCAGGGAGCAATGGCCTAAGCATAACTGTGTATCTGTTATAATGTTTGTAATTAGCCCCGCAGAATAGACACCCGAAAGGGCTCATCAACCCTGACAAAAATCTTTGTTTTTCAGCAGCCTTTGAGAACATGCAGTGTTTATCCTCATTAAATTTACATTGTGGTGCAGCTTAATCTTTGCATTTATGTAAACAAACCTGGGCGGTAATGTGGGCTTGTTATGCCATTAGGGAGAACAGAAAATGGCTGAATTAAAAGTGTTGTCCTTGGTCTACGAGAAATGAAATTCATTACCGTGAGGAGGTCAAAGCAGACTTGCAAGGGGAATTTATTTTTTTGTTTCATTAACAAAACCAGTGGGCTTTAAATATTAGTAGCGACACATATTTGTTCTGCTACCTGCACAGGCTGGCAGAAGTGGTTAGTACGTGTTTTTTTTGTCTTGATCATACGTTAACTGAATGTACAATTAATCAGAGTCTGATATCAGAGAACCAGTTGCATGTAGACTCTTATGTTTCTCACTGCTTTGTAGTTACAGAGTGCTACTAAACAATTAACAAAACCGATGATATGAAGTACATTCTGGATTTGTCTTTTACATAAATGCTGCAGTAGGAGGAGATCACATATCCTAACTAAGTCTTTTTTGGCTGCTTCTCCAGAAACACAAGGTGGATCTATTCCATAAGCTGCGTCATGTGATGAACGAGCTCATCGACCTGCGTCGGCAGCTGATCCAGGGTCACCTCGCCCAGGACCAGACTCGTGAGATTAAGCGGCACATCACTGTACGGCTTGACTGGGGCAACGAGTGAGTTACTCTTGTACTGAGTGCATTGAATCGAGATTGGCTACCAAGGAATACAATATTTCTTTCGCACCGGAGAGATCTACAACACTGGATGAGTGTGTGCGAAATAGCATCCTCTATGATGTAATTTTATGGTCATTTAGCAGATGAGTGAATCTCAAGCGGCTTAAAGTCAATGCACATCCCCCTGGAGGAACTGTAAAGCCATATTCTTACTGTTGCCAGTTTTAAACTTCATCCGACTGAGCTGTGACAGGCATCCATAACAGAGATAAAGATGTGAGGGCTCTCAGGAAGAGCTTAATGTGGAGGGGGGCATCTGTCAGTTTATTATAAGATTCATGGCACAATCGCACATAAAAGTACACTTAAACTATAACTCATGTGTTAATGTGAAAAAAACAACAACTCAGAAGTGGAGCCTGAAATTCACTGTATTTTGTTCACCATGCGTGTCGAGGTCAGGGCTCTGTAGTGCACACTGACCTGAGAGCTGTAGTGATCTGATTTCATGGTCAGATCCCAAAAGCGCTGATAGTTCTCCATGATTTGAAGCTGCACAATTTAGTTTTAAGAGAATGGTTAGAGTATGATATTCAACAGCATGAACCAGAGGTGTAAGGCAACATTTAATCCAGTACTGTACTTAACCTCTTTAATCCCTTATACTCTTTGGTGGGTTTCTTTAATACAAACTCATGTTGAGTGGTTAAGTACATTTCAAACCCATAAATCACAATTCCAGATCCAAATATTTCCAAAGTTGCCAAAAATGTCTTATGCACAAGACTAATCTGAAATAGTCTGTTGGATGTGATGTTTACATGGATGAAAAATTTAATTTTCTGTTTGAATATTTCATTCAGTATCAGACTGATATCAACACATCAAACAGCAAACTGGCACAGAATACAGTTTATATGAACACAAGTGGTTTAAGTGGTTATAAGTAGACACACTTATCTTGTGTATTTCCTTTTTTGTTACATTAGGTTTTTACTCCACTACCTTTACTTACATTGTCAACATTGTACCCATGTGACAGCTAATTGTTTGGGGAGGAACAAACAACAATAATAATAATTGCATGATGCATTGCTGGAATTTAAATTAACACTGCCTAATGATAATGATGATAATACGATTAGTACTCATTTTGCAGAATGGCCCCTTTTAGAGTGATATATTATATACATTGCATCATTAATTATTGAAATAATGCATTAACATATTAATATTAGCGTTTTAATGTTGCAGTTGGTTGAGGTGGAGCTATATTTAACAACTTTAAATACTGTTGGGTAGTTACTAACTAAACCTATAACAAATGCATGATGTTTGATAAAGTAATCTTGTGTTTTGAATGCAAAATATTGAAGCAAAAGTTTGACATTTTGGGAAATACACCTTTTACCACTATATCTTGGCCCTGAGCAGTTTCCAGGCAACCAGTAGAGACTCCAGGAAGTTAATATGCTTAGCCAAGAGATAGTCTGGCACATAAACCCCACAGTAAAACAGCAAACTTTAATTTTTACAGTTCAGTTTTTGTACGGATTTAATAAACTGTGTGAATTAGTGAGCTTTAATGGTGCTGGTAGGCAGATTTATGGCTAGCTATGACTAACCATCTGCTAGTTGTAGCTTCATACTTACTGTATAAACAGTTGTAGAGAGTGGTATCAACCATTTCATCTAACTCGCTGCCAGAAATCGAATAAACATATTTCCCAAAATGTCAAACTGTTCATTTAGTATGTAAACTAGTAACTAGATAAATGTAGCGAAGGAAAAAGTACAATATTTTCCTCTGAAATGTTGTGGTATAAAGTAGCAGACAGCAACAGAAATACAATTATTAGACCTAAGTACAGTACTTAAATAACAGTACAAAGGCATGTTTATAAAGCAATGTTTTAAGGTTTAATTTGAAAGTTGAATGAGACACATTATTATCAACTCCAAGTGAAGATTTTATGTGTAGAGTTCAACATTTGATACACTTTCATGAAAAATGTTGAAATTTTTTGTCTTCTTTGTAATACATCCCTAATCCCTCTTTCACCAGGCACCTTGGCTTAGACCTTGTTCCCAGAAAAGAGTTTGAAATGGTGGATCCAGATCAGATCAGCATATCAGAGCTACACAAACTGGTATGTTGGATGGGAATATTCTTGAACCAGTGCATGCTATGCAAATTCACACACGTGAATTATTGAATGCAATGAATTAATAAACTAAATGTGCATTCTATGAAGGATAAAAATGAAATTAAGTGCATATACTGTACTACACCAGATAAACTATGTATCTCTATTGCAATGACTCAAATGATGCTGTCTTTACACACTGTGAGCCTTTTTTTTTTTGTCATTGCACAGCCTAGTTTTGCCTATAGGAATGTGTTGTTGGATGTGTAGGGATGTGTGAATGTACCGATTATCAAATCATCCATAAGAAGGTGACTCACAAGAGAGAGAGAGAGCGATTCAGCTGTTAGAGCCGCCTCATGTGACCTGTTCTTTATGCTTATCTTACCGCCATATTGAGTGTGTCCCTTCTCTTGCATGCACGTGACTCTCACAAGCGTGATTGCCAGCTAGCAATGCAGACGTAATGCAAAGTGACAGTCCCAGGTGAGGCTATGGGAAAATACATACAAATCAATTTTTTATTGTTATTTTTAAAAATAAATTACATATCTTACTCTTGGTTGCCTTAATCCACCAACCAGACTACAGACATATTTCTATAAATAAGTTATGTCTCAAATGTATTTTGGCTTCAGTGACATGGGACTTTCAAACGTATACACGCAGAGAGAGAGAAAGAGAGAGACTTACTGAAGCAGATCCAATTTTAGAAATATGCGATTACAGCACAGATGTTATGAAATCTAATGTAATACTGCTGGAGACTGTTATCTAGGAGGGAGATCCTTTCTGGTCAGAAGTTGAAGCTCCATATGCTGATCAAAACACTCTCCAACTGCCCCGCAGCCTCCCATTATCCCATCGCCATGTTTCTCAGCTTTGCACGCAGAATGTTTGTGCACTAAATGCTCTGTCCAGAAACAACAGCGTAGCTCTTCCTTGCCAAAAAGCCTCCTGACTCTGTCGATGAAAGTGAGCTTGTTTTTGGCAGGGCACAAGGCCTTGGCACCTCTTCAGGTAGGGGAGTAGAGGAGTTCTTTTTAGGCTGCTGAGCAGAGAGGTGTGTGTGGGCGATGCTGGCTTTGTCTTCTCCTCTCCCACACGCTCACGTTTTGCCTCATGTGGGCTTCTTTTAGCGCTGCAGGAGCAGTAGTATAGCCACTCTGCAACATACGTAGGTGAAATTTTGTCAGATTTGAATCATCGAGCGAGGCACCGCTCAGGTAGTGCGTGTCTGAAGCTGCTATAAGGTAAATAAGTTCAGTGCCGTGTGGGAAGAGTAAAGAATGGACTGACTGATCTGACATCTTTCCTTTGAACTTCGCTCTCTTTTAGCACGTATCCAGCAGACACTGTGGTCAGCAAAGCACAACCCAGGTATAGTCTTTTCAAAGCTGTTTGTTTACAAAATCATCAGACCCTTTCATACTGTGCCAGTCTCTTCATCTATCGTTTTTATATTTCACTCTGTACACTCAAGTCAGCGCACTCATTACCTTTAGATCTGGTGATCTAGGAAGTTCTCTAATTGCACTGAGGATAAAAGCTTGTAGGGTTAGAAGACCTTGATATATATAATTCAAATTATAAGGTGTCACTGCCACGCTCCATAGGAACCTCACACCAACGCTGCCAGAGTGTGAGGGTTGATTCCCACTGGGACCACATATGCCCCAAGTTGTATGCACAAATGGTGCTATAGGGCTCTTTAGATAGTTGTGTCCACTGATATTAATTTGTGTGGAAACACCAGTTTAAAGACTTGTTGCATTTTGAATCCCATTAAGGGATGTAGTATTTTAATATGTAATTTGTTCTTCTTATTATTTTTTCATGTAGACTCTAGTAGATCTCCCATTAAGGCTAGATTAAGATCATATTCATTGAGAGAAGGCCTTAAAAGAATAGTTGTCTGTCCATTAAATATGAAGCTACCACCAGCAGCTAGTTAGCTTAGCTTAGTTTAGCTTAGCAAAAATAACTTTTTTTTTTTAAAGATAATTTTTTGGGACTTTTTGCCTTTAATGGACAGTGACAGTGATAGTTATGAAAGGGGGAGAGAGAGAGGGGATGACAGGTCGGATTTGAACCCTGGGGCTCTGTTTGAGGGTGACAAAATATGCCATGGCTTATGTACAGACTATATAACATTAATTATTGAGCTTTAGATGTGTTGGCCCATGGATTTTGTTACTTTTGGACAGTGTAAGGCTAGCTGCTTCCTCCCGTTTACAGTCTTTGTGCTAAGATAAGATAACCGACTGCTGCCGGTATCTTCATATTAAACAGGCAGATTTTCTCATCTAACTTTAGGCAAGAAATCAAATTAGCGCATTTCCCAATAGTTGTCATACATCATATAAGTAGAGAGGTGTACATCACAGGAATGCACCCTCCCTGCATCCCTTAACAACAAGTACAGACCCACCAGAGCAGCAGTTTCTATCATTCATTCATCATTTCTTGTAATATGCATGCCTAGTGATAGCATGTACATGTGACAGGATGAAATACACTGTAGAGCATATATCAATGAATTATTCACCCCTTATAGAACCCCCATTGATCTGTTAAATAAGCTTATCTAAATACAGAGCGGCAGGTACTTGGCCTGGCTCGCAGTAAGGACCCGTCTTGTTAGCGGTCACTTTCTTCTCCGTTCCCAGGGTGACAGCACGAGACAGCGGCACGGTGACGGTTGCCGTGTCCCCGTGTCGCACCACCTCTTCATCAATCTGAAGAGCTTTACTTACAACAGCATCAGCGAGGATGCAGACGTCTTCTTCTTTCTGTATGATACTCGTGAGGCCAAACAGATCAGGTATGTAGGGGGATCTCAGTGCAATGTGCATGCAATGGGCAAGCACACACACAAATGTCTGCACACTATCTCTGACCAGCAGATTGACTGAGGCATTTTGTGGTTGACAGACACTCTGAAACTGTGAACTGGCTTATTTTGCAGTGAGAAGTTCATGGTGAAACTGAACAAAAATGGAGGACCAAAGAATCCAGAAAAGGTTGATCGTCTGTGTGCTCTCTTCACGGTAACATATTTTCCCTTGTAGACATTAAATGAAAATATTCTGCCTTTCAACTCTTCCACTAACATATTTTATCGCATTTCTCTTTAGGACCTGAGCAGTAAAGACTTGAAGAGAGACCTGTACATTGTTGCACATGTCATAAGAACTGGTAAATAAAATACAGTGTTTAATGACAGAGGTTTGGTTTATCAGGTTTGGTTGTTTCTTCTTAGCGCGTCCCTCTCCTTTTTGTTTCCAGGTCGTATGCTGCTGAACGACTCAAAGAAAGGCCCACCTCACGTGCAGTACAGACGACCTTATGGCTGCGCTGTTCTTGCCATGAGTGATGTTTTCCACACCATCACAGACCTCAAAGAGGAGAAGGACTTTGTGCTCAAAGTTTATACGTGAGTATACGTGTGAAGCTCTTCTTCTTGATTATAAATACAGCCGCTCAGAAAACGAATTTCTCTGGCATTTTAAAGTGTGAAACAGAACATTATCATAAAAATGGTCTGCCTAGAAGTTGCGTAGCTTCTGTACTACTGGAAATGGATTTAAAGAGTCTATGCAGTGAGGCGTGAATGTGTGAATGTTCTGCAAATGCGGTGCATGACAACCTAGTGCTTCAGTGTTGATGCCTGGTGTGTTTTGACCAGAATGATAATGAAGTGTCCTCTGGAAAATCAATAGCTGCTCACCCCGGGCCTGAGATAGGGCACTTGGCGTGTTGTGAATCTGGCTGCTTCTGTTAGGGTTCGCCACAAAGAGCCACTCCTGTACGCTGGCCAACCCCAGTGAAGGAGGGAGACGCATAGAAGGAGAGGGGAAGAGGCAGAGAGAGATGACACTTAGATAATGGAGCAAAGTTAGAGGACAAAAACCACCAAGCTCAGCATATTCTCTTGTCAGTCAACAGCTAGAACGTCTCCTTGCGTCGGCACTGTCCTCCTCAGCGTCCGCTCCGGGTCAGAGGTTATTCATGCACTTTGCCATCCCGTTGTGTGTGTGACATTTTTCTTGTGTAGTATTTTCAGGATAACTTTACAGCTCAGTGTGAAATACAGATTTCCAGAATAGAAAGCTGTTGTTTTTATTGGATTCCTCTGCTGAGGCGAAGAGCTCTTCCCTTTAAAAAGCAAGCAGTGATTCAGTGCTGAGCTGCCTCCAAACTGTCGGCTCCTATAACGCTCCAGTCTGTGCGTTTCCCCATGCCATCCCAGGGGCCTACGGGCCCACAGTAATGAAAAAGGCTGGTAGAGAGCTGGCTGTCAGGTTTGCTTAGTGAGCTGTGCATTTGGGCTAATGTGCTGCTTGATAGCACCTCCCCCTGCTGCTACCTTTTCTCCAGGAGGAAATCGGCTCTGGGACACATGCTGTTCATGTAGTCCCCATGCACACAATCCCGATCCCTCCATCTGGACCCACTAATGGGTGTGTTGTTAACAGCCCCACCCAACTGTCTCTCTCTCCAGATGCAACAATGAGAACGAGTGGTACCAGATACAGGAGAACATCATCCGCAAGTCCAACACCAAGTACTCAGCTCCCAGCACCAACTATGGTAAATATGTTGTCTCTACAGATCTGTTACCTGTTCGGTCTCTCCAGGATTAGATTTGCACCTTCTTTTCTTTTGGTTTGAATTTCCATCCATCCATTGTCTGTAAACGCTTATCCAATTCAGGGTCGCAGGGGGCTGGAGCCGATCCCAGCTGACGTTGGGGTGAAGGCGGGGTACAGACTATCACAGGGCTGACATATAGAGACAGACAATCATTCACGCTCACATTCACACCTACGGGTAATTTAGAGTCAACAATTAACCTAACCTGCATGGACTCCGGAGAACCCGGAGAAAACCCACGGTAACACGGGGAGAACATGCAAACTCCACACAGAAGGGCCCCAAGCCGGGTTTGAACCTAGGACCCTCTCGCTGTGAGGCAGCAGTGCTAACCACTGCACCACTAGGCAGCCCTGGTTTGAATTTAAAGACAAAAAAGTCAAAGTCAACATTTGTTACTAATGATTTTATCCAAAGCAGCTCATAGTGAGTAAGCGGGTAGGGAGTCCAGGTCATGTGACTGCTGATAAATATATATTGGTTCAAGAGTAGGATATGCAATTATGTTTTGGTATCTCAACATATAGATGCCAGTCTAGTACTGTGGAGATTAATGGAACTTAATTTGCTCAAAGCATCAAAAGCATAAGTGTAAAAATTACACTTTGTGGTTTTACGGGGGATTATGTGGGGGGACTATTTCTAAAGAGAAATTTAACTTGTCCTTAGCTAAGCTAATCAACTTCTGGCTGTAGCTTCATATTCAAAGGACAAAAAAGAGAGTGGCATCAATATTCTCCTCTAACTCTCGGCAAAACAGCGAATAAGGCTGCAAAGTATTTTCTCAATTACTGTAATTGTTTGGTCTATGAAATGTCAGAAGATAGTTCCCAGAGCCCTGTCCAAAGCTCAACAATGTTTAAAACCAGCCAAATATTCACATTTGAGAAGCTTTTAGAATTTTTATTTTGTTTTAAAAATTACTTTGTCAAATGATGATAAATTGATTATTAAAATTGTAAGCTTATTGATCAGTTAACCAATTAATCAAGTGATGATTTCTGCTCTGAAAATGAATAAGCACATTTCCCAAAATGTCAAACTATTCCTTTAATTCATTGAATCAGACATAAACAGAATTCCCCTCAGATTAATTTATCTAAAAATTGTTTTACAACAAAGGATAGTATAGAAACTATGCCCAGATATTTATCAATGTCAATTAAAATGACCTCACGGTCTATCACCCACCCCTAACTGTCACTGTGATAATAATCACCTGAAGGAGAAAACACATCAACTCAGCCATTGAGTTAGCTCCTATGAAAAGATAATGCAGGTCAATTTGGTATTAAACAATCTTACTGTGTAGAGTCTTCAAAATGGCCTCACTGTAAGCGTGAACACTCTTAATTCACGATCACTTTTTTTTATGGTGCATCTCACAGTTTGATATATGACTCATGCCACGCAAAAATCTGTCACTAGATTTGTGTGGTATCCATATTTTTCCTTGCTTCTTTGCGTAATTTCACTACACCATTTCTCCTCCCCGCTCTGTTGTCCCTGGCTCTGAACACGTCTCTCCATCCACTCTCGTGTCTGTCTTCTCCTCCCCCACGTTCTGACTAATGTCCTTTTAATACCCCTCTGTCCCTCCCTTCTCCCATCTCCCTTCTTCTTCTTCGTCCCTTCGCTTTCTTTTCTTCAATTCCACTTTCCTCCCACAACCCCACACCTCTTCATTTGCCCTTTCCCCCCCTTTTACACACACACACACTAACATGGCCACCCTCCCGCCCCCTTCCTGCCCTCAGGCCTCATCATTTCCCTGCAGTTGCTGCGGGGTGAGTTGGAGCAGATCAGACGGGAGAACCAGGCTGTGTTCAACAGGGCCCTGGCACTCACACGCAAACTGGGTTTCCCAGATGTCATCCTGCCAGGTAAGGAGGCAAAGAGCAGTGGGCGGTAATGGGGACAGAGAGGTTCAGCGAGGAGGTGGAGACCAGAGGCCAGATGGCTTGGAGGAATGAAACGAGGGGACGGTCACAGTCAGGGTACAGAGGATGCAGATGAAGGAGGACAGAGACGGGGCAAGAAGGATGTAAGAAAAGCAAGAACGGGGGTTAAAGATTTAATACAAGTAAACAGCAGGAAATGATGTTGGAAAGATGTCGGAGCTTACTAAATACAATATGCGCATGAAATTTTACAATACTAGTGGCCTCTTGTTACATATCTGATGTCTCTGAGTTGTTGAAGTTACACCAAAGAGACATTCCTCCTTTAAACCGTATGACGTCCGGGCCACACTGCCTGTGTGTGCGTCACGGACCTTCTTGCTTTTTATTTTGGCACTCATGTTAACAGGTTAGAGCGGCCACACAGCCCACAGGAGCAGTGCTGCTCAGCTGTGCGTCAGCTGCGTTTTCTTCTAGAGATTCAGGGTCTTGCCTATTTTTCTGCATGCCGCACGCGGTTCACAGCAAAGATAGACAGTGAAACAGTGGTGGAAGAAGTATTCAGATATTTTACTTGAGTAAAAGTAACAGTACCACAGTGTAAAAAATATTTATTTAAGTAAAAATACAAAAGTATTAGCATCAAAATATACTTTAAGTGCCAAAAGAAGAAGTACACATTCTGCATTCTCCAGTTTCAGAATAATATATATATATAATATTAGTGGATTATAATTATTGATGCATTTATGTGTGAGTATCACTTTAATGTTGCAGCTTTTAGCTTTTCTTACTGCTGGTAGGACACCGGAGGAAAAAAAAGGCACATGATTTTTTTCAGATTACCGGTCTCATGCACTACTGTCAGGATATCGGTGACCGTTTTATAAAAATAACTTTTTTTTAGTTATATTTTCTCCAATTCTACCCACTGCAGCTTTAAGTGCAGTACTTCAAAATGTACTTCATTATATTCCACCTCTGCACTGAAAATGATGTTTTGACTGTCTTGACATCAGACCAGCAACATTACTACAGTTTCAATGTCTATATCTGTAGAATATGTCACAGACATGCAAACAAGGAAATATAGATTTTTTTAACTCAACACTTCCTTTTTCCATTTCAAAATAAAAGTCCTCTGTTTTTCTGTGGATCGAATTCCTTCATTTGTTAACACAAAGCTTTTCTTCTGAAATATTTGCAGTGTGACTTTTGGTTGTAGATTATTACTATTATTTACAAATGGGCACATACTTCTTAACCTTTTTCTGTCTAAAATAAATATAAATGACATTCATAATTAAGTGAAATGAGCTATTATGAAAGGGAAACAGCAATGCTGCAAGTGTGGACACCACACGCATGAGAGACTACCTAACTGTATATAAAGTAGTTCAAACTAGACACACGTCCACCTGCTACAATAGTAAATGTAAATGTGACACTTACACATTGATGTATCAGTATAACAAGTACGATTTTGAATGCAGGACTTTTATTTGTATTGGACTATAAGTTGTTGTATTGTGATTAGTACTTCTTCCACCGCTGGTATTTGGGAGGCTCTCAGATTTGTCACTCCCTGTTTGCATGAGATCGGCATTTAGGTCAGGTGCTGAGCAACTTATGAAGAGCAGAGGTCTTCAAAGATAACTCAAAGAGAGAGAGAGAAAGGGAGAGGTGTGTGTTTATTTCGGTATATTTCATCAGATATCACTGCTCTGCTTTCTGTCTACTGAGAATGTATGATCCTCTCCTCTCCTCTCCTCCTCTCCTCTCCTCTCTCCTCCTCTCCTCTCCGCTCCTCTCCTCTCTGCTCCTCTCCTCTCCTCTCCTCTGTCCTCCTCTCCTCTCCTCTCCTCTCCTCTCCTCTCCTCTCCTCTCCTCTTCTCTCCAGTTAGCCTGAAATACCTCCCAATATCACCTCTTGTGACTCACCGTCCCCAAGGAAATGACTTGGATATAAATAACTATAATCTGATTTTATAAATAACTGCAATATCTTCCTCCACTGTTGCCACTGATATTTATTGCATTAAACACTGACCTCACAAAAGGTGCTGAGGCAGTCATGAGCTACAGTGTATCACAGCTCAGCGGGGTCATTTCTCATCGACAAGAACAATGACGTGTGGTGCACATCTTAGTCTTAATTTATGTTGACCACTTGCAGTTCGTCAGTGGAGCAGAGGCTGACATGTACATTATAACTTATTAACATCACCAAGGCAGGAGACATGTTTGTTCTCATAGTCTAGGAATTTTTTCTATGTTTTTGTCCTGTTGTTGTCGCTAGCTTGAACCTCAAAATGCAATGATTTTGCGCATGACTTCCTAGCTGGTGTATCGAGCTCAGTGGGCGACTCCGGGTCTGAGAAGTGAAGCCAATGCTGAAGTGCCTTAAACTTGCATTCTTTCTAATAAACAGCAGGGGGCGACTCCTCTGGTTGCAAAAAGAAGTCTGATTGTATAGAAGTCTATGAGAAAATGACCCTACTTCAAACTTGATTTATTACCTCAGTAAACATTGTAAACATGAGTTTATGGTCTCAATAGCTAGTTTCAAGTCTTCTTCAATACAGCATGATGTTCATTTAGTAAATTATGGTCCCATTTAGAATCAATTAGACCATAAAGCAGGGTATGCTTTAGGGCGTGGCTACCTTGTGATTGACAGGTCACCACCACGGCGTTGTCCGGTCTGCGAGTTGTCCGTGTTTTGGTCTTACAACTTTAACTCTTTCACAGTGTGTTTTCAGTTCATGAAAGTTAATTACAACATTACAAACTCACAAAGGACAAAAAAAAAAAATCTAAATGGGTGCAGCAGAACCAGACATATTGTCTTTTTTTAATTCCACGCATTCGTCTTCCTTGTCAAAACCTGATGCCGTCAGGTGTGTTATGCTAATAGCTGCTAATGAATGTAGCCTCGAGCCCCTAGCCTCAAGCAGAGATGAAGAGTGGGCTACACAGGTCTAGTAAACCTTTCTTCTTTCTCCACACCATGGATGTATGTAAAGCTTAGAAAAGCAAATTTTATGTGTGTGACGTCATCCGACTTCTATTGGCTGAGCGGGAACGTGTGGGCGTTTGGCAGCAACGCAGAAGCAAACCTGGAAGATAGAATTTTCATTCAAGTGACTGGATGAGTCTGATATCCAGTTCTTATAACACGTCCGTGCTTCACACCCCCAGATTCTTTTCATTTTAAAACTCACTGTCCCCAGCAGTCGTTGCCTCAAGTGACATCACTTGTGGCACTCCAGAGGGAACCACATAGGGCATTATACAACGTTTTTATGCAGAAGTACTCCCCAAGACCTGTAAACAGACCTTGATATGTTGGTTTAGTTTCCCTTTAACTGAAGTTTCCTCTGTGTAATTGTCTTAGGTGACACACGCAATGACCTGTATCTGACCCTGGAGCGGGGGGAGTTTGAGAGGGGCGGCAAGAGCGTCCAGAAGAACATCGAAGTCACCCTCTATGTACTTTATGCAGACGGGGACACACTCAAAGTATGACACATATGTACATGAGTTATTGTGTGCTATATCATCCACATATGAGTCATGACGAGTGTAACCTTCCTCCCATACATCCACGCATTCATTTGAAACTTCATTAGCGGTATATGTCACTAAAAATATCCCACCATGCTCCTTTTCTTCTCAGGACTGCATCAGTTTGGGCAGCGGGGAGCCCAACACCAGTGAATATCGTTCTTTTGTCCTCTACCACAACAACAGCCCTCGCTGGAGCGAGATGGTCAAGCTGCCCATTCCCATAGATCGTTTCAGAGGATCCCACCTACGCTTTGAGTTCAGACACTGCTCCAGTGAGTCACTAATGCAGCCCAGTGGCAGTCATTCCTCAGCGCAGACAGATTGGATCACGCTCTGAGTTATACAAGTATGGTTTGTGCTGTGTAGATACAGAATGATGATGCATGATGATATGATGTGCTTCCTTTCAGCTAAAGACAAAGGAGAGAAAAAACTCTTTGGTTTTGCTTTCACTCCTCTGATGAGAGAAGATGGGACCACACTGTCAGATGAAAGCCATGAGTTATATGTGTACAAGGTATGTGCAGGTTTAACACACACAATTTAGATACATAGTGTTCTGTATCAACTGTGAGTATTTAACTTTTAAATTAAAAGTGGAGTGGTGGGGTGTTTCTGTGTTGGTGGGGAGTCCTCAGCTGCTGGCAGCTCTCTGTGTGACTTTATTGTATTTCCTCAGCAGTGGACGCTGGATCATGGTCTGTTCTTACTCTGACTACATGTAATTAAATGCACCATCCATTTTGTCTGCTCTCCTTCACCACAACATGTACAGCAGCTACACTGTGATAGCTAAGCAGCTATCTGAGTGACTGATCCAACAGTAACATGAAAAGTGTTTTATGAAGAGGCTATTGTTAGCAATCTCTGAGCCTGTGATCCTCATTTTTAGGCCCTAAATTCCTATTCAGGAATGACCACAGCATTTAGAGAGTTGTCTCATAAAAAATAATTTCAAGGATGACATAATCCAGCAAGGCACTTCGAAAGTATGTAAATAATATGTCTGTGACAATCTGTGCATTTGGAAGAGAGGTCCTCAAAAATATAAAGCAAGCTGCCTTTTACTTAGCACTGGAAATGATAATTACTGTATTTCAAGCCTGGTTATTTAACTAGCATCAATATATCAATCTTTGAAACCTCCTATGACCCAAAACTATAGGCCAGTGATACTCAACTTACAGCCAGTGGGCCAGATAGGGTGCCGGGATGAAAATAAATTGATTCTGATTCTTGAACTTTGAATGTAAAAACGGTACCAGAGTGCATAAAACAGTAACAAAATAGACTAATAGAGCTTGTTAATAAAAGGGGAAACAGGGGAGGATCCCCGGACTCCCCGACAGACGGCCTGGCTAAGTCCTGAATGTCTGTTAGGTGATTACTAACTGGCCCCTGGCCTCCTGTCATTCTGCAAAAGTGGCCCCCGGGTAAAACAAGTTGAGTATCCCTGCACTAGACTTTATACAGTAGTATATCCCTGTCAGCCATTTTAACATGTTTTAGCATGCTAGCATTATGTATGATGGACTTGTTGCTAAAGTGTCACCCTCAGAATAACATTTTTGTGTTGTAACACAAAACATTAGCAGCAACATTAGTATGCTACGGAGCCAGAAAGCTTACTCAAAGTAATATGCATATTGTGCTAATATTCTAAAACTTCTTTCACTGGTCGGTGACTGGTTAGCCACTCTACTAGAGCTAGAAGAGCCAATCATATGTTTCTGAGCTCAGAGGCCTGTCACCAACATGAGAGCACCTCGCTGCAGCTTTAATCAGACCAGTTTTTGATGAGAACCCCAACTTTCTGTCCCATGATGATGATGATGATGATGATGATGATGATGATGATGATGATGATGGTGATGATGGTGCAGTACAAATGTCTCCAAACCTTACTGAATCTTCTCTTTCCCTCTGATGTCCGTCCTCTAGTGTGATGAAAATGCCACCTTCAGTAACCAGGGCCTGTACCTGAGTCTGCCCTGCTGTAAAGAGGACTTCAACAGCTGCCCCAACCTGCCGGCCAACCTGCCCTTCCAGAGAAGCCCCAAAGAAACCTTCTGGGTCTCCACGATACTCTGCTCCACCAAACTCACACAAAATGGTAATCAAACACCTTACATGCTCTTCTTTATATGTTTTCACTTGCTATTCAATTCAATTCAACTCAATTTGATTCTATTCTGTCTTCAGTGGACCTTCTGGCTCTCCTGAACTGGAAGGCCCATCCAGACAGAGTGTTGGACATCCTCGGTCGGTTACGTCAGATTAGCGGAGAGGAGATTGTCAAGGTCACTGTCGTCACATTATTTATCTGTTGATGTGAACGATTTAAAGTATATTTACCTTCTGTGTAATAATATATTTAGCTAGTTAAAACTTTAAGTGTGATTTTATTGACTATAGGTGATATAATATTATTCTTATATATTGATTTATCAGATTAGGTATCAAGCTTTTACAGCTTTAGATCGTTCACATGTTGACTTTTTTTAAGTATTCACAAATAGTAAAAGTAAAACATCGGTTACTGTGTAAAAACATATTTGATATTGTTTAGAAGTCACATCATCATTTCAGAATTAAAAATAGGTTTTATTGCCATGTTTTTGGATGAAGGGGCTACCCTTTGTTTCTATTTTAGTCAGCAGTGAAGCCTTTAATGTGATGCCTGTGCTGAGTGTTGTTCCTTTTTCTCCTCACAGTTCTTGCGAGATGTCCTGGATACGCTCTTCTGTCTTTTAGATGACAACACTGATAAATACGGGCCGCTGGTTTTCCAGTCACTGGTAGGAAAATTAAAGGAGCTACTGAATATTCTACTTTTTGATTTGTTTTGCTTGTAAGCAGAGGAAATAAGCATAACATCTATATATACATTATGTTTGTGTGCTTAGGTGTTTATCATTAACCTGCTCAGGGACAGCCGTTTCTACCACTTCAGACCTGTCATGGACTCCTACATCCAAAACCACTTTGCTGGAGCTTTGGCATACAAGTACAACAACAAAGCAAATACAAACATCTGAATTTAAACACCTACAATGTCACACTTCATATTGACTCTCATAATTTCAAACTGTGTGTCTGCAGAGAGCTGATTCGATGTCTGAAGTGGTACATGGACCGCTCGGCTGAGGTCGTCCGACAGGACCACATCCAGGAAGCCATGAGGGTAAAGTATCACGCGCACTTCCTTCTGGTCCATCCTGGCTCCTTCTACTGGGACTAATTAGTAACAGAAGGACTGATAAGGAGTAATGTGATGCCATATAAGGCCTCAGTAAGTGACTTCCCTGCTGAGAGAAAGGAAGTTATATAACATCTCTGCAGATATTGACGTGTTCAGAGTGAGGCCTTGAATTTCCTTCTCTGATGAGATTATGTGAAGAAGTATTCTCTTACGAGACCTGAAAATTAGAAACAGTTCTTTTTATGTATTCATTTTCTCTGGATGATCAACCACAAACTCAATTACATTTTTTTTAAAAATTGAGTTCATAGAACGGAATGACATGCACCTTCGCTGACTGTATGTCTCTGTACTGTACGTCTGCTTCCTGTCGACACCCCCCTCAGGCTCTAGAGTACCTGTTCAAGTTCATCGTCCAGTCTCGTATCCTGTACTCGAGAGCCACCTGCGGGATGGAGGAGGAGCAGTTCAGAGCGAGCATCCAAGAGCTCTTCCAGTCGATCCGCTTCGTCCTGAGTCTGGACAGCCGCAGCTCAGAGAACCTGGTGTTCACGCAGGTCAGATGACAAACGGTGTCTTCTGCTCTGACAACTTGCAGTGTGTCACCTTAATCTTTGGTTATAGATGTTTTTATTTTCTCTTTTATTCATCTTCTTAGTTTGCATTCATGATTCATTGATTGATTTTTGTTTGTTAACTTCTTTCTTGTTTCATTCTTTTTACTTATTTCACTTCATTTTGTGCATTTTGTGATTGATGCTTCAACCCCTTGCCCCAACTGTCGCCCCATCCTTGTCTCACTCTGGGACAGTTTAGGGGTGTGATCAGCTGCATGCCTTTCTGTGGTCATACCCCAGGGCTCTCGTCCATCTCAGTAAGTCACAGCGCCCCCCTGTGTTGGTTCCCCAATGCAGCAGATGCTGTGTGTCCAGGATAATGTATTCTTAAGTAACTGATATGCAGTCAGTGCTCTATGGTCGTGGAAAGAGATCAATTGTTTTCCTCTTTTAAGATATTGGTGCTCCTTTTAGAAGATAAATAGCAGGTTTAATTTTGGGCTGCTTTATTTTGTGTCAATGTCACTCAAAAAAATAATATTAATATAATACAATATTTGCTACAAGTGGTATATTTTGTGATGCTTTCATACGTGTAAGTGTAGCTTCTTTAAAACATACTATTCCGTATGCACACTACAAATTCCTCCTCCGTTTCTCCTCACAGGCAGCACTGTTGAACAGTTTCCCTGATATCTTTGATGAGCTGCTGCAGATGTTCACCGTTCAGGAGGTAGCCGAATATGTCAGGGGCACCCTAGGGAGCATGCCCAGCACGGTGGACATCGGCCAGTCTATGGATGTAGTCAAACTGCAGTCCATTGCTCGTACAGTTGAGAGCCGCCTCTTCTTCTTCCCTGGTGAGACAATTGTGAAGGTTTATGCAAAGTGTTTCCTTTCTCTGAAGATACCAAAACAACCATACATGTGAGCCAAAATTTGAATACAGTTCTTTTCAGTTTTATCCTCACTCTTTCTCCTTTTTTCTCTCTCTCTTCCCTCAGAGTCTCGAAGTATTCTGCTGCCGGTGGTTCTGCATCACATCCACCTGCATCTGCGCCAGCAGAGGGAGCTGCTCATCTGTTCTGGGATCCTTGGCAGCATCTTTTCCATAATTAAGACGAGCTCCATGGTACAGGACATTGTACCATATGCATACTCGACATATATAACTTAAAATCATCATGTTGTTACAAAAAAAGTTAAATTGAATAGGAAAATACAATATAAAATGTCCTTTTAAAATATATTGGATGATGGTAATGCAGATGCAGCGTGTTGGCACAAACATTAAAACATTCCCATTAAGCTGCATGTTTACATCTCTGTGTCTCTCAGGAGTCTTCTGTTCAGGAGGAAGTGGAGATGATGGTGGAGAGCCTTCTGGATGTGCTGCTGCAGACTCTGCTGTCCATCATGAGCAAGTCTCACTCAGTGGAGACGTCCAGAGGACAACGCTGTCCCCAGTGCACTGCCGAGATAACGGTAGGCTCCCCGCTCCATGTGCCTCTTTGACATGCAATAAAAACAAGTAGTTCATATTTTGAGTTAATTAACCTTTTTTCGTGCAGGGGGAGTATGTTTCCTGTCTTCTCTCTCTGCTCCGCCAGATGACAGAGATCCACTTTCACCATCTACTCAACAACTTCCACAGCAAAGAGGAGCTGAAGGTGGGTAACTCTTTGAGTCACGGTGCATGATCACAGCTTTTTGCTTTAGCCTGCTTCCTACATACCTTGACTGCATAAACTTTCTTAATACATTCCTTGGCAGGAGTTCTTGTTGAAAATCTTCTGCGTGTTCCGCAATCTGATGAAACTGACGATCTTCCCCCGAGACTGGAGCGTCATGAGGCTTCTAACTAGTCAGTGAGTCTGCTTTTACATTTCTGTCATGCAGTCTTCTTTGTCCCAGAGATGGTAAGGGAATACAGCCAACCATTAGATCAGACTCTCGTCAGATAATCCTGCTCTGAAGGTGACGCTTGTGTTGCAGATTTTTTCATCTATTTTTGGCAGCTACCTGGTTTTGTGAGCTGACAGTGTAATGTTTGCTTTCTGCAGTATCATCGTAGTGACAACACAGTTCCTGTCTCCGGCACTACACAAGAACTTCTCAGAGGCCGATTTTGATTTCAAGGTGTGTGTCTGAACAGCATTTAGGAAACTCACCACACCATGAAGCCACACACTATGTGACGCTCTACCATGATTCAATTCATGAAACCTAGTGTTAATGATTCAATGTATTTACTTCTGTATTTGTTTGTGGTGTGTGTTTAGGTGTGGAACTCCTTTTTCAGCCTCACTGTGCTGTACATCAACCAGCCCAGTCTGCAACTGGAGGCAATCGGCCCGGCTAAAAGAAAGAAAGTCCTGGACAAGTGAGAAACTGACGTACATTCGTTGTGTGAATTCTCTCCAACACAGTTTAATTATTTATCTAACTTTCTATACTTCACTCTTTTCTTTGTAGGCATGGAGATATGAGAGTGATGATGGCTTATGAGCTCTTCAGCATGTGGCAAAAATTAGGTGCGTCAGACAACACGACTCAACACGCACACATTCTATCATATTGACCTCCATTTAGATCTTTATGAAATCAACAAGAACAAATGGCTCCTATCTATGTGAATCTATGTAATCCAGGTGACAACAAGCCCCACTTCATTCCCGGAATGATGGGTCCCTTCCTCGGCGTCACCCTGGTGCCTCAGACCGAGGTTCGAAACATCATGATCCCAATTTTCCACGACATGATGGATTGGGAACAGAGGAAAAACGGCAACTTCAAACAGGTCATTATTATGATGCTCTGAACTACAGATTGTGTGCCGTGGTAGCTGTTGTAATGAGAAATTGACAGCTTTTTATCACATACCCACATCTTTTGGCTGAATGTGTGTGTGTAGGTGGAAGCAGAGCTGATGGATAAGCTGGACAGCATGGTGTCGGATGGAAAAGGCGATGATAATCACAGAGAGCTCTTCAGCCTTTTGTAAGCATCAAACCTGTTTTTAGTGATTCTGTGGAGTGATACTCAGAATAATTTCCCTCTAACATACTTCTCTGTGTTGTTTGGCTGTCAGGACCCAGCTGTTTGGTCCTTATCCAAGGTGAGGTTGTAATGCTCTCGCAGCTAAGACGAAGAGACGTTATCATTCACAACTATTTACTTCCTGTGCTTGTCACCTTTAGTAAGAACATCTAACTGTATTTTCTGTGCAGCCTGCTGGAGAAGATAGAGCAGGAGACCTGGAGAGAGACGGGGATCTCATTCGTCACATCAGTCACAAGACTTGTCGAACGATTACTGGATTACAGGTATGCTGAGATTTACCCTCATCCTTCCAACATATTTAACATACAAGGACTACCGACTTGAGTCCCTGGGGACCCAGGAATACACTACTGTAAGAAACAAGCACCATAACAAATGCTAACTGATTTCTTCTCAAAACATTAGTAGTTATGTAATTAATGTCTTCAAAATGACTGACAGAGTACCCCTGCCCTCCTTATTGTGTGTGATACTTTCAATTAGGACCCATGACAAATATGTTATCTATCTATTCTAATCTGTTTAAACTGCATAGGCTGCAATTGAGTGCTTTTGACTAGGGTCCCCTAGGACCGCGATACATTCGTCTTTTAAAAAAACACTAATTATAACAAGCAGAAAACAATGATATGAAGCCACTAGGAACAGATTGATTGACAAAGTCATGAAAAACTGGAATGTTAAAAAAAAACAACATCTGTGAGATATGACAAAAAGTAGTCCTCCGGTCTGCAGGGATCCCAGTTGGTAGGATTAAGGTTAAGTTACACATAATAACACTAATTGTTTATGTCATGAAATTGCAGAGCAATAAGAAAAATATGTATTTTTTATTCTTAGGGACTGCATGAAAGGAGATGAGATGGAGAACAAGAACAAAATTGGTGGTTCCGTCAACCTCATGGTGAGACATTCAAGGCCGTGTTTTCAGTCTGGATTTTAGAAACAACCTTTATGAATAATTCCACACATGGAGTAAGATTTTAACCTTTCTTTTAAATTCAACCCCAGAACTTCTACAAATCAGAGGTCAACAAGGAGGACATGTACATCCGTTACATCCACAAGCTGTGTGACCTGCATCTCCAAGCAGAGGACTTCACAGGTAACACAGACACTGGGTCGTTTTTTGTGACGGTGCATGGTTTATGATTGAGGTTTTTGCTTTCCGGGTAAGCTGGCATTTTTGTTTGGTTAACACAGTTTTTTTTTTCCCTCACCTTTGCCCTGTTGCTCTGCATGTGTTGCCTCCCTCCTTTCATTGGATTTTACCAAAAGAGACACCTGGAGAAGCAGTAGAATAGATGTAGTAGAGAAAGGCTTATGGCGGCGGGAAAAAACATGATACATAGATCAGAATCATGGCTGTATTTCTCGTGGTTAAAGGCCCTGCATAGCGATGGCCCACAGGCAGGTGATTTCACTTGTTTTAGCTGATTAGATGTCTTCTCCTTTCATTCAGGAAATACTGATTGTTAATATCCTTGTTTTATAACTACATGGTAAAATAATACAAACAGTAGAGAAGGAGGGATGCTGCTTGTCTGTAGTGAGTGTAGGACAGTGACAGAGATAAATGATAAGAAGCTGTATAATTTATAACTTTGTGGGCTGCTGTTTTTAGCCCGCTAGCTATGTTAGCTCCTGCAGTTATAGGTACAACTTGATCATTAATCTTTATGACTCTTATTAGCGCATGGAGCCCGATGACCTCCCATACCTCCCAGCATACCTCCACCCACCTTTAACCCCACTAAAGGTTTAATTTATGAGAGTAACTGAAAACATGTGAGTATGCAGGGCTTTAAAGGTGATAGTTTCAGGCCTGGATACTTTTTTTTTTTTTTTTTCAGCAAACAGATAATCAAGAAAATGAAAATAAGTACAGCAATTCAAAATCTTGAAAACTGGTGAAACTCCACCACAGCAGACTGGATTCCCTGTTTAGCCACATTTAAGGAAGATAATAGATAAGGAAATAGTTTGATGAAAGCAGAGAGGTAAACATCACGCTAGAGTGTAGAGACACCCCTGACAGGCTAAACAGACGGGCCAAATGTCAGGTAGAGATAGAGATAACTAGGTACTGGTAGTTTAACATGAAGACATTAGACTATTGCTCAACAGTCTCCACTGAATCTGAGCACCGGCTCGTTTCATGTTTCTTGTGATTCTGATATTTATATCACATTATATATGAGAAAAAGGCAAAATTAGTTATTTAGAAGGGGGTTATAGTACAACCAGTTTAACCAGGTCTGGTGATGCCGCTCTCAGTCATGTAAACAGGAAATCAGGGGAATTTGTCAGTTTATGTAATCGTGTAAAGGGCTTAAGTGTTCTTGCTTTACTCATATTATTGGCAGGGGTGGTTTTATTGTGTTCATGTAAATGTAGCCAAATATGACTAATTAAATGCAACCTTATTCATCACTTACGTAAAACAAACAACCGGCAGCTGGCAAGATAATTGAAACACATTTTAATGTTCTGCAGATTCTGCTGTGATTGCACGTGAGGTTATTGTGTAAATTGTTGTCTAAAAAAAAAAAAAAACGTTCTCATCTTCAAAGATGTGAATTGAACATAGAAAGATGTATCATTTGTCTTTGGTTTTATACTGCAGATGCAATGGATTCATGTTGTTGAACTGTTTATTTCAGAGCTGCAACTAAGGACTATATTCATTATTGATCGGTTGTCTTTTTGGTTGATCTAGAAAATGTGAGAAAACAGTAAAGAATGCCCATCACAGTTTCTAAAGACATCAAATTGTTTGTTTTGTCTAAGTAACGCCCCAAACCCTGAAAAGTTTTAATTTATTATCTCATAAGACAAAGAAAAGAAGCAAATCCTCACAATTGAGAAGCTTTTTTTCTGTCAATCGACTAATTGATTAATTGACTGATTGTTTCAGCTCTGGTTTCATTCATTTTTTATTACAGTTTTTACAGCCAATACAGTAAAATGTCTAAGGAACTATTTCAATATGACAGAAAATACTAATATTGTGTTTCTATATGTCATTTCCCATTCAGACTTACTTACGGCCACTCAACAATAAAGTCAAATATCCTTTATGGCTGACCAAATACACTCATATCATACAAACACCAGTTTCCAAAGTCTGTTTAGTCTATTTATCTATTTTCACTTCTCTGGTATGTCCCATATTCACACTAAGTGCCTTATAAGTGACAATAATGTTAAACAAATGTAAATTAGAAACTATTTAGAAGTGAAACATATACTGTGTGGAGGATTGTGTCAAAGCAACTAAGAAAGACTGTTATAGGGACTGAGAGCAGCTGATATGATTTCAACTGTGCAGGTGCACTTTGCCCTGCTGGCCGCCGATATACCGAAACATACTCACCACGCTCTGGGCAACTTGTGCTTTGTGCCACTTACATTCGCCATCTGTTCACAAAAACTGGACCCAAAAAGATCATCACTGTGGCCAGACTGTTCAACATCTGTAGCTTTACTAGATAGCAGATAATACACTTTTATTCTGATGACCTTTGACCTGTACCCCCCTCCACCACAGAGGCAGCGTTCACCCTGCTGCTGTACTGGGAGCTGCTGCAGTGGGAGGACCGGCCTCTGAGGGACTTCCTTCACTACCCCTGTCAGAGCGAGTGGCAACGCAAGGAGAACCTGAGTCGTAAAATCCTCCACTACTTCAACAAGGGCAAGGCAAGTGATGTTTTACAGCTTTATCTCTCACTCCTGTTTTGAGTGACTTAATGCCAGTATATACTACAACCGAGGCTCACACAGTAAAACGGACGCGACTAACTTTCTAGTGATGAAGCGGTGTTGGTAGGTTTGTGCTGGACAAATCACATCAGAAACTAAATCAACTTAGATCACAAGTTTTTATAGCTTTCTTAAAACGTTTTTATTTTTTGCCATCTTCAAGTGTCTGTTTGTTCTCATCTGCAGTGCAGCTGTTCCCAAACATAATTACATTTTGCCCTCATTAACATTGGGAGTCAGACAGAAGCTTGTAGAGTTTATTATAATTATTCTCCAAGTTTTTTATCATGTTTTATATCAAAATTCACTCGTGCTTGTACATATTGAACTAGATTCATACAGCAGTGGAGAAGTACCGAGATCCTTTACTTAAGTAAAAGTATCTATCAATACCACAGTGTAGAAATACTACAGTATAAAAGTCTTCATTGCAAAATGTTACTTAAGTAAAAGTACAGCAGTATTGCACTACTGTAATAAATCTAAAAAATACTTGTTATGCAAAAAACTAGCCACCAAGATTGTTATATTATATGTATTTTGTATTTGATTATTATTAATGAGGTTATACATCAATGTTTTAGTACCATTTTAATGTTGTAGCTTATGAAGGTGGAGCTTTTTTTTAACTACTTTATTAGGGCTACTGATGGGTAGTTAAATACTTAACAGTTCATCATATTATACAAACTGATCATAGTTTTATATGTAAAGTCTTATATACTATAGCAAGATAAATGTAGTGAAATAAGAGTATAGAGTAGCTTAAAATGGAAATACTCCAGTAGGCTAAGTACCTCAATACTGCACTTAAGGCACAGCACTTGAGTAAATGTACTTTCCACTACAGGTTTTATAGCTGAAGCAGCATCCTTTCTACAGTGCTGAGAGCATAAACAGAAGAGTGGATTATCAAAACAACATCATCTAATTGTCATTGCTTTGGCATACATATATATCATGAAAGAGTTTCCTGTACCAAAGCAACACTGAATATCATATAATATAAATACAAACCTTTGCCCACGCCACAGTACTACCCAGTAAGGGTTAGATGTCCGCTCAAATGTGATTTGCCTCCCCTCATCACTCCTCCCTGGCTGGTATTCCTCCACAAAATTAAATTAGTTGACTGGTCTCTGTGCTTTGGAGAGGACAATGCCCTCTGGACTCTGGGAGCAGCTGAGGAGGAAATAAAAGTGGCCTTCTTCGTTAACTCTTTGTCATCTCTAGGTTTTATTGCTGCTCTATAAGTAGCCGGTTTGTACCTGTGGAATCTCCTGCTGCTGTCACGAATGTTAAAATTCATCCAGGACAAATAGAAATCTACATGTGCTTAAAGAGCAACTAACAGGTCGGCGACCTCAGTGAATTAATGGTGGCAAAATTATGTTGAAGCTGGACTTTGAAAAAAATATAACTATATATGTACTACACAGTGTGTCATTTCCTTTACTCAAGAATTATTCTAACATTACATAGCAAGATGATTTTTTTTTCTGTTTTGAAAAATCAGATAAGATTATAGAACATGTAGTCAAAAATTCTGCAGGAAGTAGATATGTGTAAATTTAATGTGACAGCTCCCAGTTTCTACACTTTTAAACATGATTGTTTTTTTTTTTATTTGTTTATTTATCTTTTATTAAAGTTAGAGTCAAAATTACTCAACAACAAAAAAAACTTTCCACAGTTTAAAAATAGTATTTGAGGATGGAGGATTTTATTATTTCATTTTATTTTATATGACAATTGAGGAATTTTTTAAACATCACCTACATGTAATTCTTACACATATCTTAGTTATTTTAAAATCTTTTTTCCTTCTTCTTCTTCTCCTTCTTCTTTTTCTTCTTCTTTTCCTTATTGTCCTTATATTTTTGATTTGTGTTTTTAACTTGTAAGTTACCTTAAATACCGTATACAGTATCTGACATTTCTTTTCCATGTTCCATTTGTTAATGTGTTGACTTCAATAAAGTTTTTAGAGAAAAAATAGGCCAAGTTTAACAATAATAAATATGGATCCCAATCTCAGTTTTAATAATAATACACTTGATTTATTAAGCACTTTTTAAAACTATGTTACAAAGTGATAAACATAAGGAAAAACAAAATGAAAAAATAGCTTTGCCCATATGTCATGTAAAAAAAAAATCTTACATTAACTTTTCAAATAACCATCTCCATGAAACACAACATAAACTGTAGATTTTGTAAGAAATTCAACCTGCAAGTTGTTGGTAGAGGCTGTTTGATTTTTTTAAAATCATTATCGTAGAAGTAAGTATATGCAAGTAAATGCATGATGAGATGTACATACAACTTCCTGGAAAGATAAAAAAATAGAAAGAAATCCTGACAGCAAATGTTCTTTTCAGTTATAACACACATTTTAAAGCTTTATTAAATTGCAAATATGATATTCATACTTTTAACTCACACCTTTGAAATATAAATAAAGCTCAGCAGGCAAACAAGAAGTTCTTCTCATGTTTCTGGATGTTGCTGTCTCAGTGATTCTTCCTGTAGTAAATGTGTGTATATGACACTACTTTATATTTTTTGCATACTTTCCCCTAGTCCTACAAAAGCTTCCCAATCTTACAGTCATTTTAATGATGATTTCTCTGTATTATAAAGGAAAAATTAAGCTTTAATGATTTCTTCCACTCATCTTATTTATATGTGACTTTGCAGTGCTGGGAATATGGAATTTCTCTCTGCCGGGAGCTGGCTTTCCAGTACGAGACTTTATATGATTACCAGAGCCTCAGCTGGATACGGGTAAGTCAGGTCCTGCGCACTTCCTGTTATTATCACACAAGCATCCTTTGTGATGCTGGAAAGTGAGATTTTCATTGTCATCCTTTTATGCGGTGCAAAGTGCGTATATTGCCAGACACAATGTCCTAATTACCTGTGCACGCCCACGCTCATCAGGAAATGCGGAGGATTCAGTAATGTGTGTGATTTAATCATTATTCATCATGACTCTTTTGCATGTTTGTTATTCTGTGACAGAAAATGGAGGCAGCGTATTATGACAACATCATTGAGCAGCAGAGGATCGAGCCGGAGTTCTTCAGAATGGGCTTCTATGGCAGGAAGTTTCCTTTCTTCCTCAGGGTAAATCTAGTCCCATCTTTGTCTGTGCTGACACAGTTATGATTCTGCTGATGCGGCTCTGCTCCTTCACGCTTCAGCAGGAGACAAAGTCAGCTACAGTAAGAGAGCCAGAGAGAAAGCCAGGAAGGGAAGTTGATGTTGAAAATTAGGAGCTGCGTGGGTGGTCCCTCTACCAGCCATCTCAGCTATTGATATCATGAATCTCATCATAGTATAACAGAACTTTATCTATCGCCTCCAGAGATAGATATTTACCTCATTAGTGCATCATCTGAAAATCTAAGAAAATGTGTCCACTACACTGTCTAAATATCGCATTTCATTTAGTGGCTTATTTAACCAATTCCAGTTTCCTATGCAGAAAAATAACAATCCTAAATGGCAATTTTTATCAATTAGGGCCCCATATATTTCATGAAAGTGGCTATGATCTATATTTTTATAAAAATGTGTTTAATGACATTGTGATAGGGGTCACTCGTAGTAACGAACCAACAGAGAATATCACCTGAATCTGCAGCTCCCATCGCCTTTACAGAGCTTTATATCGAGTTGGATCTCATTGTTTAGCTGTCCGGATAAACTTTTGCTGTTTTGGTTCCCTGTCACCGCTCTTATAGTGTCGGCTGCAGCAGGCAGCTGTTTTCAGCAAAAAAAGAAAAAAAAAAAAGCTATTAAAAAAAGCTCTAAAAGCTGTACACTACCTTCTCAGCACCAAACAGCAGACAGACACAATTAGCAACTAGCTGATGAACATAGTGGAGCATTTAGCAGCTAAAAGAGTCAGATATTTCCCTCAGGAGTTGGTAAAGACAAAAAACAACTTAAAAGAGAGTGAATATTGGACTTACATTTGCCAGGTAGCCAGAGACACAAGTCCAAATGAATTATAATGTTGCTCCATAACTGCTGGATGAGTAAAAAAGCAATTTAGCATGTCAACTTGTGAAGGTGATAAGATGTCAATGTTGCATTTGCAACTTGTTTCCGCTGCTCACAAGTGCCTACAAAATCAGATTTTCAAATTCAACTGCATGCTTTTTTTGCCGTTTTATCCACAAGTATTAAAACAACTTAAGTAGTACAACTAATACTAAAACAGCTAGTACTACCAGTACTAAAACAATAAACAAAAATCACTTGTTCACTTATTAGTTTCTACTTAAGAGTCATGTGCAACAGTTTCTCATCAGCATGTCACTGTCAGTCTTGAATATATCCAGCTTTTGTCTTCCCCTCTCTGCAGAACAAGGAGTTTGTCTGTCGTGGTTATGACTATGAACGGCTCGAGGACTTCCAGCAAAGGATGCTGGGGGAATTTCCACAAGCCATCGCCATGCAGCATCCCAACCAACCTGACGACACCATCCTGCAGAGTGATGCTCAGTGTATCCTGCTTGGCTTATAGCGCTAAAACTAACAATTATTTTCATTATAAATTAATGTGTAGTTTTTTTTTTCTATTTGGCATTTTTTCTTGATAAATGACTTGAACGATAAATTGATTATTGTTGACGATTAATTTTCTTTAGATTGATTAATTATTTCAGTATCATAGCTTGCACTATGCATTGCTTATGTATGTGTTAGAGGTTATTACAGATCAAAGAGGAGTACTTCATGCAATGTTGAGGTTGAGATAGAGAGTCTCTCTGTAAGCATTTCCTTTGAATCTCCCTCCTGCTCTTCGTCCTCTGTGAATATGCATGTCTGTCTGTCACTTCCTTGACACTTGGCTTCTAGACTTGCAGATCTATGCGGTGACTCCAGTGTCAGACATCTCTGATGTGCCTCAGCTGGAGCGTGTGCCCGAGAGGATCAAGAGCTTCTACCGCATAAACAATGTCAGCCGCTTCCACTATGACAGGCCTTTCCACAAGGGGCCCAAGGACCGCGAGAATGAGTTCAGGGTACGGTGAGCCAGCAGTGCCACTCTCAGTCCATTCCTGCCTCACAGTTTAGTGTTTTTCACAGAAATACTGAATTCAGACGCAACACTAGTTAAAAACATGAAATGGATCAAACTCAAAACTGCAGTTAGATTCTTGCAGAGGCATTTCAGCTGATGTAAGTCAAGTAAAGTCAAGTCAATTTTATTTATATAGCTCAATATCACAAATTTGCCTAAAGGGGATTTACAGTCTGTGTCCTTAGACCCTCAATTCGGATAAGAAAAAACTCACCCGAAAAACCTTTACTGAGGGAAAAACAGAAGAAACATCTTCCAGGACGGGTGTGCTTGGAATAAACCAACATAGTAAAATGACAGTATCGACAAACAGGATGACAAAATTATGGATAGATTGTAAAAATATTTGAAGAACAGATCTGGGAGGATGTCAAGCAACTTTCAGGTGACACAAAACTGAGCCACACAACCTCCTCTCCACCATGTAAACCTGGGAGAAGACAGACTACTCAAATCAGACAAAAGCCAAAACTCAATCCCACAGTTCATACAGATAGGAGATAAGAAACAAACACGCAGAGGGAGAGAGAGACAAGGACAACATGCACATGAGGGAGAGTGTGAGACAAGAGGAGAGGCTGAATCTCCTGAAGGACGAAGATCTGGACATCTGGAATGAGGCACCGACAGCCAGAGGAGACAGAGAGGTCCCAGGACGACCAACAGTCCAGCACGGACAAGCCTGAGTGAAAGAGAGGACAAAGGAGAAAATAGGGAGAGAGAGAGAGAGAGAAAGAGAGATATACTGTAGTGCTTGTGGGACAACAAACAGACAAAGGGTTAGAGAGAAGCAGTGGTTTCCAGAAAGTTTCCAGTATTCTCGTAAGCAGGACAAACAGACTATACGTCGCTTAATACTCATCTCTCCAGTCTCTCTCTGATTATTTCACCGCAGGTGCATTAGTCATAAATGCTGCAGAATGATGTAATGTGGCAAGAGGAAAAGTTTCCAAAATCATGACGACATAAGCCAGAGAGAGAAAACTGCATTAGTATAGAGGAAATGGCCATCAAATTGAGTGAATATCTCTGACATCAACTGCAGCTCATCCATGTACTGCAGGGCTTGTTGTGTTGTTTTTAGGGCTACAACTGATGATTATTTTCATTATTATTGATTAATCCATTGATAATTTTTGTCAGAAAATAATGAGAAATGCCTGTCAAAATTTTCCAGAGCCCATAAAAAGTGTCCCACCAACAGTCCAAACCACGATGATATTCAATTAACAACAATATGAAACAGAAAAACAATCATTTTCTTAAAGCCATAATTGTATTGCAAGCCTTGTTGTTGTTACTTTACTCCCCCCTACCCCCCACCCCGTATCTAGTACAGCTAACAGTGCTTTAGAGACTTGGACCAGACATGATACTGTACTGTAGTTTCCTCTGACACAGTAACCTCAATTTGGAATCAAACCACACCAGGACTTTTACTCTTTACTGAACTGACCTACATGCTACTGTACACTAAAACACTGTTTTGAGGTTTCCCAGCCTTGTCATCTATAATAACCTCTGTCCTGCATGTTTTAACAGAGTCTGTGGATTGAGAGAACAACCCTCATCCTCTCCCGTCCTCTCCCCGGGATCTCTCGCTGGGCGGAGGTGGAAAGGAGAGAAGTGGTGAGGAGCTCAAACAAACAATCACTCTATGTTATCTTATACAGCACATACTGCCTCCTGAGGGACACCTCAGTAGCCATGCTTCTGAGGGAGTGTGTTAGATTGACTAACGTTTAGCTACATACACGTACTTCCTTCCCTTTTATCATGCATATATTTATTTACAGATGGAGGTGAGCCCTCTGGAGAATGCCATTTATGTGGTGGAGAATAAAACCCAGGAGCTTCGGACTCTGATCAGCCAGTACCAACACAGACAGCATCATGGCAACATCAACCCGCTCAGCATGTGCCTAAATGGGGTCATAGATGCGGCTGTGAACGGAGGCATCGCCAGATATCAGGAGGTAGAGAAGAAGAGGGATTGAATTTGATTTATTAATTGGTGTTTCGCGAGAGATCCTCATCTTTTGACTCGTCCTCTTCTACAACAGGCCTTCTTTGATAAGGACTACATCAGCAGTCATCCAGAGGATACAGAGAGGATCACACACCTGAAGGATTTGATGCAGGAACAGGTCAGGCTCAGCGCTGAATTTAATCATATGTGGAACTCTTACTTAAACATCCTCTTCAGTGCGTTTTGTCCTCTGATTTCCCGTGAACAGGTGCACATTCTCGGAGTGGGGCTGGCTGTTCACGAGAAGCTGGTGCATCCAGAGATGCGTCCCCTGCACAAAAAGCTGGTAGACCAGTTCCACATGATGAGGACCGGTTTACATCATGTGAGTAGTCCCACATGTGGCTCAGTTTTTTTTCCTCAGGTTTGATTCTCGCTGACCAAAAGGCACAGTGCCGCTTTTGCAGAGAGTCTTGTTTAAGTTTAAGATTAAGTGTTTTAATGCATGTGTGAGCAGTGTAAATATTCAGAGCAGTATATGGTTGGGTCCCAGCAGGGTGTGCCCGGCGTGGATCGATTCGGCCCTGCAGGCTGCCAAGGTGTCAACTCTCCCAGAGGCATCCTCTCCTCCCACAGCCACATGAGCCCTGAGAGTGTCCGCCTCATACACAGACACAGGTCAGTATGTCACACACACACATGCACACACGAACACATAGAAATAAAAGTCTTACACAACATTGTCTCCGTCCCGCAGCCCTCTGAACCTTCAGGGTTCGATCCGTCACTCGTCCTCCTCGCTGTCCTCTCACACATCGAGTGAGGCAGGAAACCTCGTCATAATGACCGACGGCCTCATGGGGGAGCACCCAGAGGAGGCATTACACATGCAGGTAAGGCTTGACATAAAAAACACACACTGGCATGAATGTAGTGGAAATGGTATGAATTTCTTATTGCACATGACTGTATAAATCTTAACTCACATGAAAACTGGGGCCGGTTGCACAAAGCACCTCAAGTTAAGATTTTCCTAAAAGTCAGAGTTAAGGTTTCCTTAAGATAGAATCGGTTGCACAAAACACCCTTAAAGTCTTTTCTTTATGGTTTCCTTAAAATGTTCACTTAAGTATTTAAGGTTTTCTCCTTATCTTGGTCTTATACTTAAGTAGTTCCTTAAACAGTTGCACAAAAGATCTTAGCAACCAAAATAAGGAAAAAAAAGGTAAGGTATATCTGACTTTCTTAACCACAACATAGCGGAGTTCATGTCGATGAATGAAGAAATTGGACGCGTCCCGAGAAGAGTATTCTGCAACCGGGAGAACTCAATAGATACGATTAACAATGAGCAATTGATTTTAACCAACGTTATAGCACACTGACCTGGCAGTACCAGCAAACGATCTCCATGGAAACGGTAGAATTTTACTGCTGTAAAATGTCTTTCAATGCAGTAAATGCCTTAACGTGTTTCCTTAATTAAGGAAACCTTTTAAGGAATTCTGTGTAACACCCTTAAGTTCTTCAGCCAAAGAGAGTATAAGCCTTAAGTATCATACTTAAGGTGAAAATTTAAGGTGCTCTGTGCAACCGGCCAATGGTCTATTCAGGATATAAAACATTGAATGATACGTGTATGATTACTCAACTTTATCAACATTGATACTGTAACTATAACTGTACTGTAATGCTTCTGTCTCAATGCACATAAAGTTTAATTATTAGTTTCCCGTCTGCTAGATGAAATATAAAAGGCAGATACACCAAATACAGAAAATATGTTTTCTCTTCCATGTTTTGTTTTTGCAGCCGAGCCCCTCCTCCTCCAGCCTGAGCTCAATCCGCTCCAACTCTTCCCAGATTATTAACTCTGCTCCCTCGAGTGCCAGAGGTGAGTAAGAAAGACACATCAGAGATGGATACAGAGACTGAAATAATCAGTACTGTATACTGTCCAATATCAGTGTATATTAAATGTCTTTATGGAGGTTTTATCAATCACAGATGCTTGAGAATTAGAAAATATCTTTCATAGATATATCTCATAAATTATATGTAGACAGTAGCAAGACATAAAATAGACATTTCTGTTGCCTATAATGAGGTAGTTGCTGGTTGAAATGGTAATATTTCCACATCCTTTCTCCGTCCAGGCTCTCCGTCTTTGCCTGATAAGGCCAAACACAACCGAGAAGTGATGATACTGTTGCCGTCTCATCGTGAGAGGGCCAACAACTCCATGTACTACAACATGGCAGAGAACGGACAGGTAGGACAGATCTACAGCACCCTACGGGTGTATCAATGTGCAAAATATACCAGATTTCTAAATGTGTTCATAATCCTTAGAATCAGTGGATGTTTTTAGCTCGCCATTAAAACAACTGTATGAATTTATGACACATTCTGTGTTACAGAACAACCACATGCAGCGTGCCTTACTTCAGCAAGTTAGCCCCTGTAAGCCATGTGCTGATCCTCACATGACTCTACCAGAGAAAGGTAACACAACACAAACAGGTTGAAATGTACAGTGTTATGTAGATGAGATGTATCACAGTGTGTGTTGACATGTTTTTGGGTTCCTCCTCCAGTGTTTCCTAACGCTCCCAGCAGCTGGAGTTTGGATGGAGAGAACAGGGAGCAGATGTCCTACATGCCGGCTTCTGCTGGAGGGGTGATCATGCCACCTGTCCCACCAAGGTCCTTCCCACCAGGTACCTGCTCCTTTTACTTGTGTTTTTTAATGGGATTGGCTTTTCAAGGATATTTAAAGGGATAGTTTGGGTGTTCTGAAGGGGGGTTGTATGAGGAACATAGTCCAGAGTAGGTGTATTACCTACAGTAGATGATGGTCGGATGGAGATACCGTCTACTCATCTACTGTAGGTAATACACTGACTATGGATAAGTACCTCATACAACCCCACTTCTAAACACCCAAACTATCCCTTTAAGACCTTAATGTTTTAAGCAACGTATGAATTAATCATCTCCGCATGTGAATTTTGCTTTGCAGGACACTTCCTGATGCACTGTGATGCGTTTCACCACCAGAATAGCGACCCTCCCCCCGCCCTGCCTGTCCGTTCACTTCGAAAGGTACAACCATCAGAGAAATTATATATATATATATATATATATAGTCATAAAATGATGAAAAAAAAATCCTTTTCTTCCTCCTCATCCTCCAGCTCTTCCCCCTCTCCTCTTCTCCTTTTTTCTCTTTATGATACTGAAATTGTAATCTCAGTTTTGAAAAACGCATTATCAGTTTTGGAAATGACATTTTAAGTCTTTTGTCATGGTAACCCTGTCTTCGCAGAAGCTCCCATTTCCCAAGTTGTCAACTCCCACACACTTACAGACAGTTTGTTAAATATACACTGTAGCGATGCCTGTTGATTGAGTGTAGACACAGTATTTGTTTCACTCCAGTAGTCAGGTCATAATTACGAAGCCATTTTAAAGTGCCTCACTGTCTGAAATACGGACAATGTCAGAATGATGAAGTAGTTGTTGACTCTTTATCTTCTTTCATTTGCAACTTGTAATTCCAATATTTCTCACAGCATGTGAAGGCAGTGTGTTGAAATCCAGGTTGCCGTGACAACACTGGACACTTAGTTAACTGTAAGTTATGAGAAATACACCCATGAAACCCACTATCTCTCTGACTCTTTCTCTCACCAGTCTCCTCTCCACCCGATCCCTGGCTCCCCCACCAGTCCTCAGTCAGCTTTGGGTGGCAGTAACTCCACCCTGTCCGGCAGCGCCAGCAGCGGCGTCTCCTCTCTGAGTGAGAGTAACTTCGGAGGCCAGTATCCAGACCCCGGCCCCATCAGGAACGACGCACTGGAGCCTCTTCCCAGTCACCTGTGGTCCCCCCCTGACGAATACCTGGCCTCTCCCTACTTGCACATCCACTACGGTGGACCAGAGCTCGACTCCGTGGACCCGGTCCGCCCCTTCCACTACCGCAGCCCCGCCTCGCACCCGCACAACCACCCGCATCCTCACGCTCACGCCCACCCCGGGATGGACGGCCACTCCCACGGGCCGCCGCCTCACCACCACGCTCCCACTCACGGCCCCCACCACATCCCGTACCGCAGGCCTCAGCCTCCGGCCGTGCCGCCTAAACCCTACCTGAGAGAGGGCTGCATCCCCGAGGAGGAGCTGCTGCCACCTCAGCCCATCCCGCTGCCCCGCAGGATCTTCCACTCCCCTCACGGCCACCGGGAGGACCAGGGGAAACACCCCTGGGAGCAGTGCATCAGCGAGGAGCACGAGGAGACCCAGTGATGAGGAGGCTCCAGCTCTATTTCAGTTAGTTCTCCTTGTCTTCTTCCCTTCATTTGCACTGAATGAAAGGACCAGTAATAGGAAGAGTCTCATGTGAAGCAGTGTTCAGTTGACCCTTTAATTTAGTGCACATGAAGGGAAGGAAAGAGGGAGTGAACGTTGATGAATCTACAGTACGAGGCACAACTGCCGTCACTGCTCCGTGTGGCCTCTTAGATATATAATTAAAAGAAATGTGTCTGTTGAACAATAACACAGATTAACTTTGTTCAGAAATTGATATTGATTGTACACAAATGTACAACTCGTCTGTGAGCATGTTTTTTCATTTGAGAATAATACGACAACCGTTTTGTGAAACATGACAACCGTGATCATAACCAACATGATCCCCCCCGGTGCAGTTTAAGCTCTGAACTCCCGTCATTTTGCTTTTCATGGCATTTTCACAACACGAGGCGACAACGACCGAAGGTTATTATTCACAGCGAAGTGACTTCTCTGCTTTAAATGCTTCATATATATGAATTCTTATTTTGATAAATAAATAGAAAAATACATTATAGTGTTTTCAAAGGCTTAATGTCCATTATGTTTTCCAAAACACTGTTAAGTGCTCCTTAATAGTGAATCATATCAAATGGCGCACTCTGATACGCGTTGCTGCCGGGCTGTCATGAATCGACTTGCAGCTCTCCTCTTTTGGACCGGCACCTCAAGGGACATGAACTTGAGTCACTGACGATTTCCCATTCCGTACCGTTGCGTATGGAAACCTACTACGTGAATGTATTCAGATGAGATGTTCTATTTGTATTGCACAAGCTGCAATCTTGGTTTTTTGTTTAAGTGCTTTAAGTTGAGTCTATGTTGAAGAAGTCTCTATTTGTCTCTTTTGTGTGACAAAGATATCTCGAGAGGACGGAGAGGGGAGGACAATGACAGACAGGTATCACACCTGTCATGTTTCATGTTCACGGTGACTGGAACGAGAACTCTCCACCACCTCAACCACCTGCTGGACTCGGAAAACTAACACCATCTCTCTCTTTCTCCCTCCATCTTTTTCCTTCTCTGTATGGTTGTCAGACCATGTTAAGCAGTGAGGGCTGGAACTGGACAGCTGCAGTGGCATTTGCGTTGCGTCTGATGACACTGTTTAGATCCCCCTGCCCGCTGAGTGGCCAGTCGAGGAGCCCACTCAGACAGCGTTGGAATCGCCTACCTGCCTTAAGTGCACTCAAATGCAGTTTGACCTCTCATCCGGACTGTGAGAAGCTCATTTAGCGACAGCCGTTCTCCTTTTCATTCTGTTCACTATACGCTCCCTGTAGGAAAAACAAACAAACAAAAAAAAAAGATATCTACCTAGTGATGTTTTGTATGGTTTCGTCCCGCTTTGGTTTCAGGTTGTTGTTTGGTTTGTAGCGCTAATAATTCTTATTCTGCCTGCGGCTCTTTCTCAATCACCTTCTGTTGTGTGAAAACTAATGATGTGTTTCAGAAGAAGCCCGGACTAAGAGAGAGGTTTACTTTTATGTGGAGCAGAAGAACAGCGCTGTTTAATCGCGATGCAGTGGGTTGGAAGGATATAGCTAATATTTTAACAATTTTCCTGGTTGTTTTTTTTTTTTTTTTTTTTTGCAGGTGGATGCTTTGTGTTACCGTACATCAAGTTGTCAGCTGACTAGACAACATCTATTTTTGTATGTGAGATCATCAGTTGTGTGAACATATTTCAAAGACAGGAGGTACTGCATCAGCTGCTGTACTTTGTATGGAGATGGACCTGTGCTTAGATATATACAATATGTGAGTATCTCTTGTGAGGCCGATGGCACTGAGGAGAACTGGTGACTGAAGTGATGCTCAAAATATAGGTACAATAGAATTTTTCAATGTAAATTCTGTTATTGTACATACAGCAGTATTGTGAAATATTTTTGAGAATTATTGCAGACGCCCCAAAAAGGTTTATCGTTGTTTTGTGTATATACATGTACTCCAGAGATCAGTGTAATTGATAAATATCTATAATCAGTGTTTGAAAAAGGACAAATCCATTAGACTGTGGCCGTCTCCACCGTTCTTGACTTTGAGTCTTCTCATATAAATACTTTATACACTTTTCAATGTGCTTTCCTGTACATATGGTGTTAGCATGATCAAACAGTGTTTGGTTGTAAAAGTGGTTTTCCTACTCCCATAACTGCTGTGGTATGGAATTCATTAACGATGCCAAACATTAAAGACAATCTTTTATCAGCTCTAACTCTTCCTCCTTACCTTTGCTGTGCTGTGATTGGTGGAGCAGTGTGTCAAAGTGGACAGTAGATGGCGCTGTTTGTCATGGAAATGCATGAAGCTGACGCCACAGTGGTGAGATTGAATGCAGGCAGATTTTGTTCTGCTTGCACTGTTTTCTGAGTGTGTGTGTGCTTCAGTTTTAGACGTATTGAGATCATTTACTTAAAGCTGCTATAGTCAACATAATACGAACAATGGATCAAATGACAATGTTAAAGGGGTCACCTGTAGTTATAAACCTACAGAGAATTATCACCTGATACTGCAGCTCTCCCCACCTTTACAGCACTTTATAGAGTTTCAGCTCATTGTTTATCTGTCCGGCTCACAACGTTACCGTTTTGGTTCACTCTCACCGCTCTCGAAAGCGTCGTTTTCTGGTGCAGCAGACACCTATTTCCAGCAAAATGGCTCTAAATAGTGAAGCATTTAGCAGCTAAAGAGCCAGATATTTCCCTCAGGAGTTTGGTAGAGACCCAAAACAAAACAGAGTCAAAAGAGGGTGAATAATTGGACTTACAATCCCAAGGTGACCAATATTATTAGTGATGCATTAAAGGAGCAGATGTGTGTAACATTTCAGGGGATCTATTAGCAGAAATGGAATATAATATTCATAACTATGTTTTCGATAGTGTATAATCACCTGAAACTAAGAATCGTGTTTTCGTGAGCTTAGAATGAGCCCTTCATATCTATATAGGGAGCGAGTCTTCTTCACAGAGTCCACAATGTTGCTCCGCCATGTTTCTACAGTAGCCCAGAACGGACAAACAAAACTCTGGCTCTAGAGAGAGCCTTTCATGTTTTTATGAAGGTCACCCGTAGTTCTCCGATATGCTTGTGAAACCGTGGTAACGTGAGCCCCAGAGTGCAAAACCGTGGTACCGCCAGCCACCATCTGACTTCTGTTGCTCCTAAAGTAGTGTTATTATGGTATGCATGGCCTCTGAGCGAGGAGAACCACGGTTTTGCACTCGGCAGCTCACGTTACCACACTCTTGGAAAGGGAGGAGCGAGCGGAGAGGTACTCAGCTGGTTGCAAACTGCAACCACACAACTAGATGCTGCCAAATCCTACACACTGTACCTTTAACATCGTACGCAGCAATTACTTTGTTAGCAAAGGTAACAAGTAATTGGAGTAGTCAAATAAATGCAGTGGAGTAAAAAGGACTATAGAAAAGTAGTGGAGTCAAAGTGTAAAGTTGACTCAAATGGAAATACTCAAGTACTTCTAAAGTTTACTTAAGCGCAGTACTTGAGTAAATGTACTTAGTAGCATTCCACTAGTGGTGTGCATGAAGTTTGTGTGTGTGTATGTGTGTGTGTGTGTGTGTCACACAGCCCCTGGGTCCACCGCAGAAGAAGAAACACATAAAAAGACAAATTCTTGAGTTGCAGTGACAGCTAAGGTCCCTGCTCTCACCAGCTCAAGCTTCACGCCGCCACCAACGACATACTTTGATATTCAAATGCAGCATCTTTTTCTTTGATATATGATAATGCAACTGGAGTTAAAGTTTTATTCCTTCGTGGTAAAGAAAACATAACGTGGTCTGTGTTACAAATAAATGTAAGGGGGTTGTATTGGCAACTCTTTCTAAGTCAGTTTACACCATCTGTGTAATGAGTAATGATGTGTGGCCTACAGGTGGCACAAGTGACCCGTTGAGGATTCCTGTAGGATAGTTAGAAATAATCAGAATGTAATCTGATTGAAAATACAGCATTTAAAACCATCATCTAAGAAGAATTCATATATTAACAGTAGATACTCTCGTAAAGGTGAAGAAGGACATTTTAGCTCATTCAGTAACATTACGGCTGTTGATTATTCTTTCTTTAATATTAGATAGATAGATTGATAGATATATAGATAGATACATACGATCATATTTTAGCCTCGCCACTTGTTGGACTTCAGCTGAATAACACTGAAGTTGTTAGCGTGGGCTGTGTGTCTGTTTGCCTCTGAAATGTCTTTGGTAACAATGAGGACTGTGTCTCCGTGTCTCGCATATCCATGATGCAGTCACAGAAAAAAAAAGAAAGCAGAAGAGTTGGGATGAAAGGATCCTAGCTGCCTCTCCAGAGGATGATGATGCTGTGGTGCATGCTGATGTAGATACTGACTTTCATTTTTACAGCGTCACTGTGGCTCCTCTCATTTGCACAGCTCTCTCTCTCTCTCTGTCTCTCT
>CAKAOI010050493.1:0-32413 GCA_916701655.1 Sebastiscus albofasciatus | reverse complement strand
TATTTCCGTGCAGGTGTTGAGTGTATTTCCGTGCAGGTGTTGAGTGTATTTCCATGCAGGTGTTGTATTTATTTCCGTGCAGGTGTTGAGTGTATTTCCGTGCAGGTGTTGAGTGTATTTCCATGTGGGTGTTGAGTGTATTTCCGTGCAGGTGTTGAGTGTATTTCCGTGCAGGTGTTGAGTGTATTTCCATGTGGGTGTTGAGTGTATTTCCGTGCAGGTGTTGAGTGTATTCCCATGTAGGTGTTGTATTTATTTCCGTGCAGGTGTTGAGTGTAATTCCGTGCAGGTATTGTGTATTGTGTCGTACCCGTGCAGCCGTCAGCCTCGTCGCTCAGCTTGTAATGCGCCGATTTGCAGCGCTCGCAGCGTTCTCCCTCCACGTTGACTTTACAGCGACACTGACCGGCTATCAGACCAGTTCGACCGTCAGTCATCCGGTCACATATTCCTCCATTCTGAGAGCCCAGAGGGTCGCAGTTACAAGCTACGGAAACGCACACAGGACGAAGTACATTGTGAGGATGAAGACTACACTGCAGAGGTTTAATAAAGATGGATTCGTTCATCTGGATCAACTGCAGACAAGAAACAGGTTTAAACTGAGACTTCAGGTTATAAAAAGTCACTATAGTCAAGTCAGTACTACTAGTACTACTATTGTAGTATTTATTTGCCTTGTAATTCAGGGGAGTATACCATGGATGTTTTACTGATTCTTTGGGATGTAAAGGACAGAATTACAGTTTAATAACTTCTGCTGTAATAAGGATTAACAGATGTTGTAATAAAGTGACTGAAGTGAGTGTATTTAGTGTGAAGTTAGTATTTAACAACAGCTCACAGATACATTTAGTTGACCCTGCTGTCAAACACAGATCGGTGTGGACTCACGCTGGCAGATGTTGGGGTCTCGGACGTCTCTCTCTGGATGTTGGAAGTAAAACGGTTTACACTGCTCACAGTTGTATCCGTCCGTGTTGTGCTGACATTCGTCACAGACTCCTCCGCTGATGTTTCCTGACGCCATGAACACGGCCATGTCGAAGTGACACGAGTCTGAGTGCTGGTTACAGTTACACTCTACAGACACCACAGAAGAAGAAGAAGAGATGAGATTCAGTCAGAGATTCCTGTCGACAGACCTCAAGTTAAATTCCTGTTTCATTTGCAGCAGCTGTTTCAGATGGAGGTCATGATGATTGATTATTGATCAGATTGATTATGAATTTATATAAAGAGAGCCTGAAACGGAATTTGACTCTGAAGTCAGTTCGGATTTAAACCAGTAGACGTCTGAGCTGTTTTATTCTCCACTGGTTTCAGGATCAGTTCAGAAACACAGTTTAGTACTGCTGTCAAACACTCTGAAATAGTCCCAGCCCACCAGAAACCAGTAGAGACTGGATTTGTACTGGTTGTTCCCCAGTAGAGACCAGAGAGTAGAGATCAGCAGAAACCAGTAGAGGCCAGCAGAGACCTGTCGATTCCAGCAGTCAGTGGTAAAAACCAGAAAAAAACAGTGGTGACCAGCAGAAACCAGTATAGACCAGTATGGACTCACTTTTGCAGGCGTTGGTGTTGCGTCCCTCAGCTGGTCTCCACGGCAGGTCGTGGTAGAAATCCTGACACTTTTCACAGTTCAGACCTTCAGTGTTGTGGTTACACATGCAGTGACCGTGAACCTGAAGACACAATACACACACAGTCACATCTGATCAATAATCAATAATCAATCAATATTCACATGCAGCGACTGTGAACCTACAGAAACAGAAACTCTTGAATACATCTGGCTACATACACCACAGAACACAACTGATATAATAATGAGTTGATATTATAATCCATCCATCCATTATCTGTATGGATCTTCTGTTCGGGGTGGCGGGGGGGGCTGGAGCCGATCCCGGCTGACATTGGGTGACGGCGGGGTAAACCCTGGACAGGTAACCAGACTATCACAGTGCTGACACATAGAGACAGACAACCATTCACACTCACATTCACACCTATGGGACATTTAGAGTCAATAATTAACCTGCATGTCTTTAGACTGTGGGAGGAAGCCGGAGAACCCGGAGTAAACCCACGCTGACCCCTTTTGGACTCTACCTGCCCCCTTCAGGACGCAGCACGCCCTCTTCAAAACTGACCCTTTTCCCTTCAGGACTTACCCTGCCCCCTCCAAAACTTGCAATGCCCACTTCAAGACTCACCATGCCCTCACTGGTCTGGCCAGCTCCCTGGACCGGGGCGCATTCGGAGGCATGTCCGTAGCAGAAGCAGTTTCCTCGGACCACCATGTCGAAGATGGCGTAATAATACTTCTCTGTGATCTCCATACGAGAGTCCAGCAGGTTGTCTCCGAGCGTGTGCAGTCTGGTGAACTTCACCCGTAGGTTGGTGATCTTCAACATGTCTGAACAAAAGATCGATAACAGGTAAATGATAGATAATAACTGATCGATAGTTTTTGTCTGGTGTAAGGAGACGTACTCTGGATTCCGGGGCTGTAGGGATCATCGATCTTGAACGCTGGATCCAGAACTCTGAAAATCACCTGAAAAAACAGACGCTCATTAACAGTTGAAAAGATGACATCACAGTGATGTGTCTCTCATTATGACATCATTTCCTCTTTAACTCCGTGGTTATCAGACCAGCTATCAGTGAGCGAACCCTCAGAATACCACCGTACCTCTCCTTCAGTGGATGGCTCGATGTCGGAGTAACGTGAGTCACAGATGACATCATCAACCTTCTGCATTGGACCCGGGGAAACAGATGGGAATGAGGACTCACAGTCGTAGGCAAAGTAACGATAAACCTGCCATGTCTTCCCGAAGTCGGCTGAACGCTCGATCACCATGGCAGCAGGTCGAAATGTCTGAGGACGGAGAGCGTTGATGTTAGAAAACATACTTTAAAAAACTCACTTTCTAACACCTGGAGTAAACCCACGCTAACCTGCATGTCTTTGGACTGTGGGAGGAAGCTGGAGCACCTGGAATAAACCCACACTAACCTGCATGTCTTTGGACTGTGGGAGGAAGCTGGAGCACCTGGAATAAACCCACACTAACACGGGTAGAACATTCAAACTCAACACAGAAGGGTCCGAAGCCAGATTCGATCCTTCGACCCTCTTGATGTGACTGCACCGACATCATGCTCACTCACAAATGTCAACATATAATCTACAATATTATCAGTGTGAGCAGTCACATCATGAGTGATTCATTAATCCTACGTGTCTCAGCTTCATACAGACTTTTACTATTTAACAGAGATTGCACATTATCAGCAATAACCGTGTGAGTGGAGCTGCTCTAACAAACTGACAGCCGTCTGTGTTCACAGAGTCACAGTGTTATAAAGAACAATGACAAGCAGAGGTTTTATTCTGAGCAGAGGGCGACTGGATGTTGTGTGATATTTGAATTCCCTTTAAACGGGTGCAGGTTGGTTCCTGTGTCAGCCTGTGATTACCCAGAATCCCCTGCTGTGTGTATCTGTGTAGAACTCACCTTGAAGGTCATGATGAGATGTGTGAAGTGAAACTCTGCCTCCAGGTTGAGCTGGATGGTGACGTTCTCCAGACCTGCAGACAGCACCAAAAACAGACAGTTAAAACAATAGATAATCACTGATCACTGATCAATAACATCCTGTACATCAATGTATACAGTCTGTTTTCACAGCAGCAGACCCGGCAATAGTATTGATCAGGGTTAACTAACTCAGAGTTTCACCTCTGACCTGTGTGTGTTCTCACCGTTCTCAGACTGCCACCAGGTCTTCAGTCTGTTCGGAGCGAACGTGGTGACGACGTTCTCAATGCGATGACCGCTCGTCTGATTGGTCAGCTTGTCGTACGGCGTCACCGAGTCGCAGATGAAACACTTCTTCTCCTCCTGGTTCATGAGACAGACAGACAGACAGAGAGAGTGAGACAGAGAAAGTGACAGACAGACAGACAGACAGAGAGAGGGACAGACATACATACAGACAGACAGAGAGACAGAGAGACAAACAGACAGACAGAGAGACAGACATACAGACAGAGAGAGTGAGACAGAGAGAGGGACAGACAGACAGAGAAAGTGAGACAGAGAGAGGGACAGACAGACGGACAGACAGAGAGAGGGAGAGACAGACAGACAGACAGACAGACAGAGAGAGAGAGACAGACAGACAGAGAGAGTGAGACAGAGAAAGTGAGAGAGAGAGAGACAGACAGAGAGACAGACAGAGAGAGTAGGACAGACAAACAGACAGAGAGAGTGAGACAGAGAAAGTGACAGACAGAGAGACACAGACAGAGAGAGGGAGAGACAGACAGACAGAGAGACAGACAGACAGACAGAGAGAGTGAGACAGAAAGACAGAGAGAGTGAGACAGAAACAGATGGGGGTAGTAAAGGGTTAATAATAATGAGGTGAATTCCTCAGATTCCTGGGTGTCTCAGTTAGTGGAGATAAGAGGAAACGTTGAGTCGGTGGTCTGTGATTGACTGATTTGTGATTGATTGATGACTGATTTAATAAATGAGGACCGATGGATCGCTGCGTCATGACCAGCAAACAATGTCGAAAAAAATAAATATGAGCATGTTTACAGAGACGGCTTCACACTGAGCACGCTCAGTTTACTCTCTCTTTCGGTGTGACCTTTGAAGTTGAAACATCTGGACAAACATCTGTGTGTTGTCAGAGCTCAGTGTTTCCTTATAGGGAGGTCATTTTATACAGGAAACGCTGCAGACAGACTTTAACTAAACACACTGAGCGTCCAATCAGAGTGAAACAGAAACACTGCACACACTCAAACAACACAGTGTCTGTATGTGTGTGTTGAAGATGTTATTTTTAAAGAAAAACATCATCCTTCCTTCCATCCATCCATTCTCTTCCTCTTATCCGGGTCTCGGGGGCAGCAGGCTTAGTAGGGAATTCCAGACGTCCCTCTCTCTCAGAAACGTTTTCCAGCTCTTCCTGGGGGTCCCTGAGGCGTTCCCAGACCAGACCAGATATATAATCTCTCCAGCATGTTCCGGGTCTCAGTGCAGCTCGTTTCCTAATCGACAGACTGATCTCAGCAGTGTTTGGTTCTGGTTCTCCCACGGGTGCTGGTCTGGTTTTGACTGAACTGGTGTCTGGGTTGAGCAGTGATGAGCGACAGAACTTTTTTTTAAATGGTGCGATTTGGTGCAAAAAGCACCAATTTATAGTGAAAATGTCTGCATGAAAAGTATAAAATCAAACGTTTAACCTCCAAAGGCTATGCTGCTAGTGATGAATGAGACCTATTTCTCTCCTCACCGAACAAAAACCTTCCAACTATATTTTAAAATAACAATAACACAAATATCAGTACCTATTATCTTTATCACCTTTAAGATCAGTCAGTAAAAGAAAAACGTTGATATTCTTGTCTCTTTCACTGGTTTACTGTCTCTGATGTTCTATGATGTTGTTTAGATGTTGTTTACCTGTATGTCATGTTGTTCAGGTGTTGTTTACCTGTATTTTGTGTTGTTCAGGTGTTATTTACCTGTATGTCGTGTTGTTCAGGTGTTTACCTGTATGTCGTGTTGTTTAGGTGTTTACCTGTATGTCGTGTTGTTCAGGTGTTGTTTACCTGTATTTTGTGTTGTTCAGGTGTTGTTTACCTGTATTTTGTGTTGTTCAGGTGTTGTTTACCTGTATGTTGTGTTGTTCAGGTGTTGTTTACCTGTATGTTGTGTTGTTCAGGTGTTGTTTACCTGTATGTTGTGTTGTTCAGGTGTTGTTTACCTGTATGTTGTGTTGTTCAGGTGTTGTTTACCTGTATTTTGTGTTGTTCAGGTGTTGTTTCACTGTATTTTGTGTTGTTCAGGTGTTGTTTACCTGTATGTTGTGTTTTTCAGGTGTTGTTTAGCTGTATTTTGTGTTGTTCAGGTGTTGTTTACCTGTATGTCGTGTTATTCAGGTGTTGTTTACCTGCAGGTGGCTGACGATGCAAAACGGTTCGGGTCGGTTATGTCCGCACGTGGAGGTGGACGATAGCTGGTGGGCTCGGCCAATCAGAAGGTCTCCTGTTGCCGGGTAACAGCTGCCCTCTGTGCAGACATCACCAAACTCTGGGAGGCTGACATCATACTGGGCCACTCCCACTGAGACCCCGTCCTCCTGAGCGCAGGTAAACACCTGCAGGGCTAAGAACAGAGGCTTTTATTGTGAAACTCTATAAACAGTTTGATGAAACCACTCATAGCGCGCCAGGTACGGGCCTCCCACACCGGGCCAGGCAGACAGCGTGGACCCCATCGTTGAGAAGTGTAGAAAGCATTTTGGTTCATTATGATTTTGTTGAAGGCTAACTTTGTAAATTCTGTAATTTTTTTTCAGCGATAATTTTTTAGCGTCGCCTACGAAACACTCAGAGATGATCTGAGATCAGACATTAAATAAAACTAGAGTGAAGTGTTGACGTGCCGCCCCCTAATGACACCAACGAAGAAGAGTGTTAAGTTCTTCCCTCTGATTTAAAATTTATTCTGAGTTTAAGATTTAATGACGGGCAAAAAAAAAGCTTTCAAAAGTCAAACTGTTTACATCAGAGCTGACGCATCAAGCTGATAAAGTAATCAGTTGATTGGCAGGAAAATAATCACTGCTAATCAATGAGGGTGGCACTGTAGAGGACAGAAGGTGTCGTATCCTCTACAGGTCGTAAAGCCACTTGGGGCAAATTTGTGATTTTGGGCTATACAAATAAAATTGACTTGAATGAAGTCAAAAAATCATTATTAAATCAAAGTTCGCAGCTTGATACAGATTTTCTGTTTTATATTTTTTAATTGTTTGTTTGAAGTCTGTTCAACAGAAAACATTTAACCACACAACTGAACATTATTACAGACACACGACTGATCCCCAGTCAGCTGTGTTAAAAACATGAAGCTGCAGTTTCATCAGACTGACAAACAAAAGCATATTATACTATGATTTAATGAACTACCGTTAAATATAATATGAAATATGATATTAAATACTACATTAACAACCACAGTGAAGTGGCTGTTGGACAGAACAGATTTTACTGAAGATATTTCTGAGAACATTTGAGGAGAGAAATAGTCATTACAGTAACAGAATATTGATTCATATTTGATCAGCGCTGCCTAGTTTGACCGTTTGATCAGAGTTGGTGAGTAAACAGCCAATAGGAACTCTCTCTCTCTCTGAAATGACCTGTGATTGGCCAAAGTCTCCCGTCACTAGATTTTTTAAAGCCTGAAAACAGAGCCATGAGGAGGTGCAGAAGTCTAGTTTTCTCTCAGAACACTTGAATTACAACATGCTGAAAGGTTGTTATGGAATTTTTGCCCAATGATGCCAAAATATTCTGCCTACTGCAGGTTTAACAGATTCATCAACAATAAAAATAATAATTTAGACTGTGGACCGCTGAATGAGTTTATGACTTTAAGAGTCGCTCAGTGATCCACAGTCTACGGATCCTGGATCAGATTGGACCATTGTTAGTCGACATTGGTGATAAGCAGCTTCAGTTTGTTTTGATCATCAACTTCACAGAGAAGTGAAGAAAACAGACTGATCAGATTTCACTGCTGCCGTCTCTGAGGAAGCAGTTAATCAGTGAACTCATCATCTTTAATGGGAAACTTTGATCCCGTCTTCACCTTTACTTTTCATTTCATTGTTTTTTTTTACTTTTTAATTTGATTTTTAGAACATGTCTTCTTCTGAAATCAATTTAAATTTCATAATTAGTGAAATTAAAAATCCAAATTTAATGAAATTAAATTTTCTAATTATTTAAATAAAATAAAAAATTAAATTTTTTTTAGACATTCCTCCCAGCGTCATGATTCAGAGTGAACGTTTATTTACATTAGCCCATCGATTAATCTGACAATTACTTTCATTAAAGTATTTCAGCATTAAAGTATTTCAGTATTAAAGTATTTCAGTATTGAGGCAAGCTATTGAAGTATTGAAGTACTACTGAAGTATTTCAGTATTAAAGTATTGAGGTAGGCTATTGAAGTATTGAAGTATTTCAGTATTGAAGTATTTCAGTATTAAAGTATTTCAGTATTAAAGTATTGAGGTAGGCTATTGAAGTATTGAAGTATTTCAGTATTGAAGTACTACTGAAGTATTTCAGTATTAAAGTATTTCAGTATTAAAGTATTTCAGTATTGAGGCAAGCTATTGAAGTATTGAAGTACTACTGAAGTATTTCAGTATTAAAGTATTGAGGTAGGCTATTGAAGTATTGAAGTATTTCAGTATTGAAGTATTGAAGTATTTCAGTATTAAAGTATTTCAGTATTTCAGTATTAAAGTATTTCAGTATTTCAGTATTTAGGTAGGCTATTGAAGTATTGAAGTATTTCAGTATTGAAGTACTACTGAAGTATTTCAGTATTGAAGTATTGAAGTATTTCAGTATTAAAGTATTTCAGTATTTCAGTATTTAGGTAGGCTATTGAAGTATTGAAGTATTTCAGTATTGAAGTACTACTGAAGTATTTCAGTATTTAAGTATTAAAGTATTTCAGTATTTCAGTATTTAGGTAGGCTATTGAAGTATTGAAGTATTAGTGAAGTATCAAAGTATCAAAGTATTTCAGTATTAAAGATATTTCAGTATTGAAGTAGGCTACTGAAGTATTGAAGTATTATTGAAGTATTTCAGTATCTAAGTATTGAAGTATTGAAGTATTGAGGTAGGCTATTGAAGTATTAAAGTATTAAAGTTTTGAAGTATTTCAGTATCTAAGTATTGAAGTATTGAAGTATTGAGGTAGGCTATTGAAGTATTAAAGTATTTCAGTATCTAAGTATTTCAGGTTTGAAGTATTAAAGTATTAGAGTTTTGAAGTATTTCAGTACTGAAGTATTGAGGTATTGAAGTCTTGAGGTAGGCTATTGAAGTATTAAAGTATTTCAGTATCTAAGTATTTCAGGTTTGAAGTATTGAAGTATTGAAGTATTTGCAGTAAACTCACCGAGCAGCACAGCCAGCTGAAGCTCCAACATGCTGCTGATCCTCAAAAAGAAAAACTAGAATAAAAGCAGCTGAAAACCGAGCAGCCCCTCAGAGTGTTGCACCGGTTCAGACCTCCGGACTGTAGACCTCCAGTGAAACCCAGCAGAGACCACCAGACGTCCTGAACCCTGCAGTCTCACTGAGACCTCCCCGGACTCCTCCTCACCTCCACCTCAGCACGAGAAATCCGGCCTGACTTTCAAAATAAAACTAGATGCGACCAACAGGAGGTGGTTATTAAGCATAGAAGAGAGAGCGCCTACAGTCTGTCAGGAAAGGGTTAAACACAGAACTCTGATTATATTATTGATCAATTATTATACAATAGCGTTTATAATTGATCAGTTGTGATTCTCAGATTTATCTGCAGAGTTTTTCTATAAAGTAATTAACAGATTTATACTTTAAATGGATTTAGTTAGTTTGTTTCGGTACACTGTAAAAAATTGCTGTTAATTTACAGCAGGATTTCAACAGTATTAACCTGTTATTGCTAAAAACAGTGCTTTACTGTTAATGCACAAGAAAACCTGTTAAATTACGCTCATAGTCCGTTTTTTAACTGAACTATAATGCATTTTTAAAAAACAGTACTTTACTGCTGATCAGCTGTCTAAAGTATCATCAGTAACAGCTTCATGCAGTATTGTTTAATTCTGGGACCTGGTCTGCTCATGTGAGGCTTGTACATTGCACATGATTGTAAAATCAGTGAATTAGCTTTATTGTTCTTCACTCACATGTTGTTATGGTTTACATTCTGTACTTGTAGCTATAGACAGACATTATGGGAAAAGTGTCAACAAGTCTATTATAGCCTTTTTCCTAACAAGTGCCTTTAATTGTATTTAGTGTGACTATTCCTATGTCTGTAACCGGCTAAGTCTATTCATCTAGGCAACAAATAATGTTTATTAAAATGTATGTAAAAAATAAATAGTGCATTAAAACAAATCAGTAAGATAATGTAAAAGAAAGGTGAAAAAACAGCTATATAATGTCTCTTTAAACGGTAAATTAACTGTAAAATAAGGTACTGTATTCTTTATTAACAGTACAAAGCTATAGATTTCAGCAACAGTATAATAATGTTAATTTTACAGTAACATAAAGGCAACCCTGCTGCCAGTACTGTTATTTATTTTATTTATTTATCTTAACAGTGTGTGTTTGTTGCTGATGGACTCACAGTTAATGCCAGTTGGGGCTCGAACCTGTGGCCTTTTTGGTTACAGTTCAGCCTCTCCAAAACCTCCACAAGGCCTGGGTGATTTTTTTTCCCCTCTCCTTTTTCCTGTGATCCGCCTTTGCAGTCTGTATTCACTCAATTAGAGATTTCTGAGGAGAAAAACAATCGATCTTCCATCTGCACAAGCCCCAGTTTAACAAATGAGATTCTTGTTTCATGCAGCTGATTTGGTGACAGTCTGGGGGGATTAGGAGTAATAAGTTACTGTGTTGAGGAGGAGGAGGAGGAGGAGGAGAACAGCAGCTGATGCTGCAACTCGGCTGCAACCAGAGAGGGCTGCTCTGCGTCCTCTTGCAACCAGAGGATAAAGTTTGACATGGACAAACAGCCTGTTTTAATATCAATAAACTTGAAACTATTCGGATCATTTACTGACTTGGATGCAAGCACATCTGGCTGTAGATTTAGGATGATAATGACCTTATGATTCTGTAATTTGCTCTTTGTTTTCATTTTAAATTGTTGTTTGTTTCTGTCCATCTTGGCCAGGACAGTCTTGAAAAAGAGATTTTTAATCTCACTGAGTCTTTACTCCTGATTAAATAAAGGTTAAAGGTTATTTAGGCTACAGCAAGTAGAAGTTCTGCTTTCAAAATTGTATTTAAAACTATGTAAGTTCGCTATTAAAGCATCAAAGTAAAAGTAATCACTGTGAAGATATGGCCTCAGTAAGTAGCCTATTATATTCAACATTATAGGCCTATAGGCTAAAACTAATGATGCATTAACATGTAAGCAGCATATTAATGTTGTAGAGCTTGTTTGACCCATTTTATATAGTGGTTTGTACAGTATATGTGTATTTTATATGGTCATAAGTTATTAAATCTGCAAATAGTCTAATAAAAAGTACAATATTTCCCTCTAAATGGTAATATAGTAGAAGTATAAAGTGCTATAACATTAAAGTATAAGTCCACTACCTCAAATGTAGTACTTGTGCATATATCCTCTCATTATTCTCTCACATTATTAGATTGGAAATGTCAGGTAAGCTCGCTCCAGAGGTTATTTACAGGCCAATTCGTTCATTTAGTGCTGATTTTAGAAGCCTATATTTTCCTGATAATTCACAGCAGATGAGTCAGGTGATCTTAAAACAAAGAGGTTGAAGCAGTTAGTTTTTATTACTCATATTTAAGTAGAATTTGTAAGTACTTACACTTGAATATTTCCATTTTATGCTATTAATACTTCTAGTCCACTACATTTCAGTTTCAATATTGTGCTTTTTACTCCACTACATTTATCAGATTCAGATTTGACATACAGAAACGTGATCAGTTTATAAAATAAGATGCATTTCAGTTACCTATCCATCACTAATTAAATTTGCCCCAGCTACAATATTAAAATGCTGCTCAACTTTATGCATTAGTAAAAAAAAAAAGTGTATGCATAATATTTTATACAATCATTACACGTTATTAAAATCTTCATCTGCAAAGTAGCTTATAGTAAAAAGTACTATATTTCCCTCTGAATTGTACTTGTGCTACAGTATCTCCTCTCATTATTAGATTGGAAGGTAAGCTTGCTCCAGAGGTTATTTACAGGCCAATTTGTTCATTTAGTGCTAATTTTAAAGGTCTATAGTCGGTTTCCCTGATAATTCACAGCAGATGAGTCAGGTGAGCTTAAAGCAAAGAGGTGGAAGCAGTTAGTTTTGTTTGAGCATTGAGTACAGTGACAGTAACTATACTCAAGTGAGCCCATTATTACTTTTTAATCAAGTTATAAGTGACCAATTACTCAAGTACTGTATTTAAGTAGAATTTTGAAGTATACTTGCAGAGTATTTCCATGCCATTTATACTATAGTGCACTACATTTAACTTATCTTAGTTTACAATAGTATGCTTTTTACTCCACTACATGTATCTGACACTTAAGATTAAAATTTTACGTAGCTACAAAAACATGTGATCAGTTTATAAATTTCAATAGATTAAACTATTCATCACTAATTTACCAGATACATCATTAAAATGCTGCTCAAGTTTATGCATTAATAATATAAATCTAATTATATAATACCTCCCTGAAACTGTCTACTCTGCTGCCTAATTAGTGCTTTTATTTTGATAGTTTAGGTACATTTTGCAGATAATACTTCCATACTTTTACTTAAGAAAATGCAGGACTTGTAACTGAGCATTATACATTGTTTACTGCTATTTTTACTTCATCTGAAGTGAGTAACAAAGCAGCTCTATATGCAATAGTGCAAAGTAACCACTCAATTACTGTATTTAAGTCAGATTTTGAAGTATACTTGAGTATTTCCATTTGATGCTATTAATACTTTGAGTCCACTACATTTCAGATTGAGACATTGTGCTTTTTACTCCACTACATTTATCAGATTTAGATTTTACATACACAAACATGTGATCAGATTATAGAATAAGATGCATTTCAGTAGATTTATCTAATTAAAATGCTGCTCCTGTTTATGCATTAGTAATAAAATCTAATTATATAATAACTCCCTGAAACTGCCCCCTCTGCTGCCTAATGAGAGCTTTTATTTTGATAGTTTAGATACATTTATTGTGCAGATAATACTTACATACTTTTACTTAAGAAACTTAAGAACATGCAGGACTTGTAACTGAGTATTATACATTGCTTACTGCTATTTTTCCTTTAGCATAGGATCTGAAGTGAGTAACAACACAGCTCCATATGCAATATTGCAAAGTAACCACTCAATTACTGTATTTTAGTAGAATCTTTAAGTACACTTGAGTATTTCCATTTTATATTTATAGTCCACTACATTTCAGATTGAGACATTATTGTGCTTTTTACTCCACTACATGTATGACATCTATCAGATTTAGATCTTACATACACAAACATGTGACCAGATTATAGAATAAGATGCATTTCAGTAGATTTAACTAATTAAAATGCTGCTCCCGTTTATGCATTAGTAATAAAATCTAATTATATAATACCTCCCTGAAACTGTCTACTCTGCTGCCTAATGAGAGCTTTTATTTTGGTAGTTTAGATACATTTATTGCGTAGATAATACTTCCATAATTTTACTTTAACAGTGCAGGACTTGTAAGGGAGTATTACACATTGTTTACTGCTATTTTTACTCCAGTTTAGGATCTGAATACTCGCTACCCAGCAGCCACTACATGTTGAGAGCAGCCAGCAGCCTGCACGGGTCCTCTGGTCACATAAACCCAGATGTAGCGCCCCGCCGCCGCATCTCATGCCTCAATTAGCGCCGCTGCCCTCTGCACGGACTCGATTAGGCCGTGATTTATCCGAAAGAAATATAATTATACCTCCAAATAAAATAATCAGCATTGAAGAGCGATTTCCTTAACGAGATGGAGCGGGGTAGATGTCACGGAGTAGCAGCGCCTCATTAGGGCGGTAATGAGACTTTGGGGTGATCCCGATAATTATCGAAATCTGTAAAATAAGGATCAAGTCAAATGTAACCTTAATTTGTCTGGCAATTGAGTTCATTTATTAGTATGACTATTTAGGAAGGACTCTCTCAGCCTTAATACAAGGTGTCGTTATTTTAGGCCATTTGGATAATAGATGTAATGGCTGCAGGGACATCAGACCGCCTGCTTTAGCATTCATGGCCATAACCAACATTTGTCTTTTGACTGACAGGGTTTCCCCAAAGTGCTCCTCTTTATTCGAGGTATCCTTTCCACTGCTCTTAACAGGATAATACAATTTAATCCATCAGTTCAGTGCCAAAACCATCGGTTTATTAATCGATTAGTAGACTGAAAGAAAATTACAATCCCAACCATTTTGATGCCAAACATTCAACTGGTTTCCTCAAATATGATCCTTTGCTGCTCCTCAGCTGGTTTACATCACTGTAAGTTGAATATATTTGTGTTTTGCACTTTCTTTCTGACATTTCACAAAATCGAAAGAATGAAAATAATCGTTACTTGCAGCTTTGGTTAGTATTCTGGGATGCATCATCATCTAAAAGGTTGGAGCCAATAAAGGTCCTGCAGGTTAAAGCAACTCAGATACGTAGAAAAGGAATGCAAAAATCAGTCTGAAATGTATTAATCTGTCATAATCACTACAGTCATCTGCAATTTTTTCATCATTTACAGTAGTCACCAGTGTAAAGCCTTCCCACTTCAAAACAACCCAGCAGTGGACCCCCAACACCATTAAAAGTGATGGTTGTTATTGCAGAAAGACAAACGTGTGTGTATTTAATCAGCGTATTCTCATACAACGCTTCGTATAACATCTTACCAAAAAGTTGTTCCTCCTTTTTTTTTGTTTTCCTGCGAATGTCCAGTAGCGCGTGTCAATATCCGCTCATTACATGCATAGTCTTTTCAAAATAAACTTCTCTCATCACAGGAAAGAACTTGGTTAGGTTTAGGAAACAAAATTACTTATTTAGGTTTAGGAAAAGATCACGGTTTGGCGTAACTTAAGTATGAAAGTTACAAATGTGACAAATAAATCAACGCTGACTTCTGGTTTCACACGGGACACGAGCACTGGTCTCCTGGGTGAAAGTCTGGTGTTTTTAGACTCACCCATGCACCCCGACCTCCGACCTACACGGGATTCACCGCTAATATTTCTAGGGGCTGTCCCGAATACCATTATTTGGGCTTCAAATTTCTTCGGTGATAAATATTCTAAGGTATTGGACGCCTCGCGGAGCAGCGTTTCAGTGCCGCTACCTCACACACACACACACGCACCTCTACACACAACAAACCGTGATAGTCTGAGAATAACTAATAATAATTAATGTTGAATATGAATAATGTTGTGGGATTATTCCTTATTTCATGAGCTATTTGGGGATTTATACATTATTATTATATACTAATATAAAAAATGAAAAATCAAAGCATTGGAATAGTGATTTGGAGTTCGAATATCGTGGCCATGGTCGAAGTTTCGAAGCATTTAGGTCAGCCCTACATTTGTTCTAGTTGACAATTCCGTGGATTACATACAGATTGATATCGTGGGATATACACAAATTACAGTGCATCATTTTTCGTAGGTATAGCTATGAACGGTGTATGAGAACAGCATGATGTAATCATGTCTATGAAGTCCAGATTGTGTATCAGTATGACGAATAAAATGTTAAGAAAAAGCCCCTCTACTCCTCGGCTGTAATAAAGTGAATGTTTTATCGTGTTCTCGTGGGATTTTACACACACAGGAGGAGTGTGATCAAATGTGGTGGCACGTTAACAGTAAACAGTAGAAATAATTACATCAAGAACAGAGACGCTGAATGGATTCAGTTTGCCTCCACGGTTCCAAACAGGGCCTGACGAAAGGAATGGACATTTAAAGCAAGTGAATCTCACAGTGAGAACAGAAACAGATCAGAAATCATCCTTCAAGCTTCACTGAGTCCAATACGTTTCTGGCCTCTTTGTACTCCTCTGATTCGCCCAAATCCTCTTCTGTTTCCTGGAAAGACACAAGCACACACACATGCTTTTGTTTTATTGCCATTTTAGGACAACATTGCCATCTCCTACACCCAAAAATGAGGAATCACAGCTGGCTACTTAAGAATAAATCCACAACTTTTTGCCTATTTAAAAAACATTTACGCAAAAGTTGTTGGATGTCACTTCGTTGTCGTCATAAAACTTAACGCCTGAGGTCATATCATTCATTATTATTTTAGCGGGATCTAAATTTGGCAGTTAAGGGGTGGATCAAGAGATGACGTGACTGTATGGTGTCCATGTCCTTTAATCAAGTGTGTGCAAGTTCCTGTGGTGGTCACCGAAGTGACAGCGCTGCTAATGAACTGTGATGAGCGTGTGCAATATGTGCATGTCAGTCTAAAAGGAAGAAAGAAGGGAGGATGAGTGATAGGAGAAGGGGACATGTTGCTAATTCCAGGTTAGCTCCCTCTGCCTACCAGCCAGCTCTCATGTGAGTGAGTCACACCACCAGCTGCCTGACTGTTGCTCTGCATTAATTGAGATGACCCTGAGACATGCATGCTTATGTTTGCTTCTCACCATATCAACTTAAGTCCTGAAGGGATTGGACGCACACTGCGGTTGTACGGATACACAGAAATGCGTTTAATTGGTCTGACACATGTGACACTTGAGCATATTCACGTTTAGTTCACTAAAACAGATATACCCCTTTAACCCCTTGTGGTATGTGGCCAAACAGATAGTTGCAGTTTGAGCAAAGTGGTTCTTTGGCACGTCAGCATGCTAACATGCGCACAGGGTTGCAACTAACTATTATTTTCATTGTGGATTAACCTGTAGATTATTTTCTTTATTGATTGCATTGTGATGTGTTCAAGCTCTATTCAGTAAAAATGACTATTGGGAGAAGGTAAATTACAACGTCACCATGATGTGTTCAATTGTAGTCTTGTAAAATGTAATGCCAAGATTTGTTTTAATCAAAGCCAATATTTAAATAATCATAATCATTTGTGTTTTTATGCAAATAACCACTATAGATGGTAATAGCAAAGTACAGTACGGGACAGTGTACAGGTTTTTTTGTCTTATTTGATAGTAAACTAAATATATTTGGCTTTTGGACTGTTGATCAAAACAAAACAAGACTTTTGGAAACATTATCTTGAACTTTGGAGACATTATAACGGACCCTTTCTCACCATTTATAAACTAAATAAGAGTTTTAATATTTAATATATGCGTTTAGGGCTGCAACTTGATTATTTTCTCAATTAAGTGATTAGTTGTTTGGTCTATAAAATGTCAGAAAATGGTGAAAAATGTGGATCAGTGTTTCCTAAAGCCCAAGATAACGTCCTCAAATGTCTTGCTTTGTCCACAACTCAAAGATATTCATCAATACAGATCTGTCCTGTTGTGAGATGGAAAACTTTATTTACACTTGTGTTACTTACTAAAATCTGAGACAGATCTTCATGTGCTTTCATCAAACGACGGCGGCAGTCTGGGATCATCATTTTGGACTCCTGCAACACCTCAATCTGAAACCACACAGAGAACACATCAGTGCCATCACGGACTGTATTAATTGGACCCACCACTGCTCCTGTTATCATTCGTCATTACAAAAAATCAACACATCATCGAACATGTATTTTCCAAGTATAGGAGATTCATTTAAACAGCTAGGAACAGGCATATTCATTCGCTGCATTTGGTTGTAGGCTTGTTCCTGACAGTGACATGCAGGGTGTCCCACACACACTCGGCTGTGGTTAACATCTCCAAACAAGCCGGCGGTATGAAATATGTTATTGAGTTATCGATCGGGCAGGGAGTTGGGCAGCAGGGGACCACCTCGATCTGACTGCACACCTGGATAAATGAAGAAACCCTGAGCCGAGGGCACTGTGATCAGGCGTAAAGAGGTATTACTACGCCTGGAGTGAAACTGTGTTACAGCCTGGGGAACTTTCACAGCCGCGGCTAATGTGGAATTCCCCCAGCTGGCACCCTAAAGAGCAGAGAAGAGTTGGCTAACGCTGTCAGACACACTCACTCATGACAGATGCTTCCTCACCTAGCCCTCTGTCGAGCCGGAGAGTCAAAACACGGACGCAGTTACACACATGTACATTACACGGCTGTGCACACTAACAGGCAGTCAGATGAACTCGTACGCAGGCGGGCTGGCAGACTAACTGACACGCTGAAAGACGGCAGACAACTAGTCGAGCTGGTTGCCATCTAGATATGACAAGGTGAGTCAGACTAAGCAGAGGAGTGCTGAAACAGAGAAAAGTCATGGTGCCCTCCCAGTGCAGTGGAATGATCCCATCAGTGCTGGATAAAGATGACACTTACAGCGTATTGATTCCATTAAAATAAAAACCTCTAATCCATCCTGCCTCAGACCTCTCATCTCCAACCATAATCCATCTGGCCCCCCAATCTCCACATTTAACACCAGCCAAGCCTGCTGCTCAGCCTGAGTCGCCGCTCTATGAATGAGCAAACAAAACAAAACACACACAGAATTTTAATTTTAGCAGTAAACACAATCAGATGCGGTGCCGGCTCTGCAGCTCCTCCCTGCCTGGAACGTGTAGAAGTAAAAAATCTAAATCAACTGGGACTCTGCGGAGCTGTACTCATGGACCATGCCGACATTATTTGGCACTGTCCATATATTCAACCTTTTTGGGATGTGGGGCGTTTAATGTCAAGGTTTGATTTGATCTTTTGTTTTTCTCTTTTCGGAGATATGCCTAAAAAGGTTTGTGCCTTTTTCTAAACACAACTACAGTATCAAAACTCCACTTTCCACAGGAAAAATTACAAGACTTAAAAGTCTACAGCAGGGGTCTCCAACAAGTAGTTCACAAGCTACCCGTTTCTGAGTTGTACATAAATGCACTTTGTAAACCTGTTTATATTTTCTATCCAATCTTTCCGGCTGGGACTTGGAACAGCCTACGAACAGAGAAGGTAAAGGAGCTGAAAACAACTCTTAAACGACACAGTCGGTTTACCAAACTGACGAAGAAGGCCAACGCAGCAACAGATCCGGGTTTTAGGGACTCATTCCTGCAGCACACGCTATGCACGCGCAAATGACGGTGGGCTGCACGCGTAGTGAGAGAGAGAATGGAGAGGAGGGTAGGGACACTAAATTACCAGCATGTGTCAGTAATTATCAAACTCTTCTAAAGTAACATGATATAATTACATCTGCATCAAGCAAATTACAAAATCACTAATGATTCTCCTCTCAAAACCTAATTCTTCATTATCACTGTGGACTGACCTCATTACATGAATGAGGGGACACTCAAATCATCAAGATAGGATTCACTTCCTAACTATGGGAGAGCAAAATCTCTTCACTTACTGGCGGAGATCAAACTGTCCACGATAAATGGATAACGCAAAGGTTTTCAAATTAAAGACACATCCAATTGAAGCAAAGCACACATACCTGCTTCTTGATGACGTATTCATCTCCTGCCTCCGCTTTCATGCGATCAACCTTCTCCTGCTGCTGCACTGCTTCCTTTTTGTATGAATTCTCCTCTTTCACCAGCCTGCAGAGGACAGGAAGAGAGGAAAAGACAGTTCATAGTTAAAGGCAGTGACACAGTGTTGTTCCACCAAACATGAAACATAAATGCACGGCCTCCCAGACAGATAATATAGGCCGAAGCATGAAAAAGGTGGGCTGTGATGGTCACCTTTTGCAGACAGGGCCATCTATCCTCATTCTCTCTCCAACGTCTCTCTGACTGAGGGGACACGGTGAGATCATCTCCCGCAGGATGGCAAGATACACAACCTCAATAACAACCAGCCAACACATCAGTCCTCCTCACTGCTGCTACACACAGTACCGGCATCCAAGAGGAGATCAGCCTCATGCTTTGATATGAAATTCAGCTTATCATCTACAGTATATGTTGATCTAAAGCTACTTAGGATAGGAATACTGTATCTGAGAGAAACACTTTTCATATATTAATAGGAAGCTTTATTTCTGGAACAAACCTTCACTTTTAAACTTAAATATTATAAAAAAAAAAAGGATTTCTTCCATTTCCTCTCAGAGTTTTTGGAATTGATTGAAGACACTGTTTAAAGCTATGTATCTTACAAGCTGTAGCTACTGTATTAACTTGAATTTACCGTTTTTATATAGATATAGATAGTAAATGAACATGATTCTTTCATATTTGATAACAAGAAATGATGTAATGTCATAATGCAGAACACAAACCATATGGTAACGCAACATTAGCACAAGTAATTTATCCAAAATTGATATTTGTCTTAAATTATTTTTTAACTGAATTGAATTAAATTTCCGAGGGATCAACTAATCCATTATTCAACCTAACGTTTCTGCACTGATCTCTAATCTAATGTATGTATTATATCAGAATCTCATTGTTAATGAAACATTCCTCTCACAATAATGGGCATGACGAAGTACAAGATGATCCTGATATATTATCACACAGACAACTATGTGCTTTGCCTATTTCACGTTAATTCAGTATAGGGATTTCCAGTACCATTTTTAAATATACTCATAGCTGCCTTGCATGCTATTTAATTTAATTATTTTTTCTCTAGTGACACGGTTCATATCAAGATCATTTCAATACTGATAACACAGATTTCTCTTTATCACCCCTACTGTAAAACAAACCGTTACCAATATATTTTTCCAAATAAACGTCAGAATTTCTTAATTTTCCAGGGTCGAGTAACATCGACCTCCAACTCCAACTTATTTTCACGATTAATCGATTAGTTGTTTGGTCTATGAAATGTCAGAAAATGGTGAAAAATGTTGGATAATGGACCTTTATCAGCATTTATAGACTAAACCAGAGTTTGATTGTTTCATATGTGTTTAGGGCTGCAACTAACGATTATTTTCATTGTCGATTAATCTGTTGATTATTTTCTCGATTAATCAATTAGTTGTTTGGTCTATAAAATGTCAGAAAATGGTGACAAATGTTGATCAGTGTTTCCCAAATGTCTTGTTTTGTCCACAACTCAAAGATATTCAGTTTACCGTCATAGAGGAATAAAGAAACCAGAAAATATTCACATTTAAAAAGCCGCAATCAGACTCAAAATTACTCCAATTAATTGTTTATCAAAATAGTTGGTGATTAATTTAATAGTTGACAACTAATCAATTAATCATTGCAGCTCTAAAAGTCATTTTACAAGAAAAAATATAAATAAAAACAAATTCCAGCTTCTAAATTGTGAGGATTTGTTGCTTTTCTTTGTCTCATTTGATAGTAAACTAAATATATGTGTCTTTTGGACTGTTGGTCAGACAAAACAAGGCTTCTGGAAACATTATCTTGAACTTTGGAGATGATATAACGAACCTTTCTCACCATTTATAGACTAAACCAGAGTTTGAATGTTTCATATATGTGTTTAGGGCTGCAACTAACGATTATTTTCATTGATGATTAATCTGTTGATTAATTTCTCGATTAGTTGTTTGGTCTATAAAATGGTGAAAAATGACGATCAGTGTTTCCCAAAGCCCAAGATGACGTCCTCAAATGTCTTGCAGCAGCCACACAAATAAAAAACCTTTTGCTGTCCTCATGCCTTCCAGCTCACACATTATCGCCGAGCTTATCTGACTCCTTTATCCACCTGTATCGCCTGCCCCCACACACACACACACACACACACACACACACACACACACACACACACACACACACACACACACACACACACACACACACACACACACACACACTTCTAGTCCTTTTTAGAGATTAATTGATCATCAATTTAGTCCCTAATTTGGACCAAGTCAGGTGGTAAATGGGCCTCTTTTCCTTGATTGTTAGTGAAAATGGGCCTGAGTACATTGATAAATTTTGATTATTTATCAATTACGGGCCAAATGGAACTAAATCTATTAAACAGATTCCGACCCTGATTGGCATAATGGAGTTTGAAAATATCGCTATTGATAATGATTCCCAACTAATAGTCTTTCTCCGGCTGTGCCTGCTTGTCGGAATGACAACACAAATTTAATTTTTCATAAAATCAGCTGCGCGTGCGTAAGTGAGTGATCCTTCATTAATCAGTAACATTACTGGAGACCCTTCCCTCCGTGTTGCGATGCTCCTTGCTTAGCCAAGGAAGCCAACAGCACTCTGTCATATTTTACATCAATTACCACTCATTCTAATACGGTTCCATCAAGAAGCTTTTAAACAGGCACCATATGCAATAGCAGCTCCACTCTCGTGCTTGATGCAGAGTGAGTGATGTCACCTGTTTAGAGTCAAAGAAGGTGGCAAAGAGAGGGGAAAGATGGAGGAAGGAAGGCTGGAATAATTTGAATAAAACTGAAGGACAGTCTAATAACAAAATGTCCATTCCTCCCCTTCCAGTCCTGATGTTAATTTCTTATTTCTCCCAGACTTGGAGCGCTGTGTGAATGAGGGGTGGGGTCGCGGCTGGTTTTAAATAGACCTGCCACCTCAGGCTTAATGGAAAAGGCAGCTCTCTGGAAAATAGAAAAAAAAGGGAATTAGAGCCAGCCGACACACACATTCGGCCGCCTCCTCTAGCACTGTATTTTTGAGCCACGATGTAGTCTGTGCTGGGACCGGAATGACAAAGGCAAATTACTGTTGTCATTTTATTAAGGGCATCCGCCTCGCTAGGGCAGAAAAGCCACTGACTGGAATGTGCAAAAGCCACTGGAAATAGGCCCGGCTAAAAGAGCAGGCAGGTTTCCTCTAAACTCCAATTGACGAAAATAGAGGAGGGAGGGAGCAAGGCAAGAGGAGTGAAGAAGGAGAAAGAGACTGAGCGGGAGGGACACCAGATTATGAAGAGACAGAAAGCAATGACAATCTGTACGTTTAAACCTAACAGCTTGATTAAGGGTCCATGTCAAGATATACTTTTGGTCTAGAGGGGGTGAGATGTAATATCTATATCAAATAGTATACTTAGAAAGGCTGGGACGATGTGCCTATCTCCCGATACTTGGATGCCAATTCGATATGTATTGCGATTTTTAAGTATTGCGATTCGATATTATGATTTAATGTGATTTTTGTTAACTTTTTTAACAATAGACCATGGGAAACACAGAATAAAGACATTTCCCTCACAAATTAGTGGTATTTTCTTTTTAATTTATAAGGGACATGTAATGTTTTATACTTCTGGTGAATATAATCCAATCAATCTTATTTCCATATGTATTTTGTATATACAGTTCCTTTTGTTAACACCTTATTTTGAAAACCCGACGTAGTCAAGTGTATACTTCCTCTAACTTCTCCAAGTCCATCTCTAGCTCTCCCATCTTCTCCGTTCTCTTTATCCATCGATGATCAGCTCCATCGGGGCCGTTTGAATGCATTTAACATAAATGTCAGCATATGGGTGCTCTACAGTCGTAGCGACAGCCCATTTGACCACGGAGATGAGAGCGGTGGCCAGCTTGACCGCACGTTACCGCGATACAATAACGTTTCCTGTCCGTTACAGAGTTAGCATGCAACTTTAGCCGTGATGTCTAGCTCTGCTTTTCCTGACAATGTGTGAAACCCAAAGTGTTTCCATCCTTTACTGGATGTGTAGTGTTTACCACGCTGGATTTAAAATGTGAGGGTGCAGGTCATATCCACGTGGACCATCTGCCGTTTTCTACTGCCGTGTTTCGGCCAGCTGCGGTTTGTTTTGGTTGACAGATACGGAACGGATATGACGTCATGTTACTCAGACTACCACAATAAAAGAGGTAACTTTCTTCTACCTCTGCAAAGACTCAAATGCATTCAAATATATATATATTTTTTTTAAATCACAATACATATGTGAATTGATTTTTTCCCCCATCCCTAAGACTAAACCTAAAAAAACATCAGTACAGTGGTTAGGGACAGTACTGGTTGTTGAAGTACACTATTGTACTATTGTTTTTCCTACACACATTATCCTCTATGGGAAATCCAGCCACCATCATCACCACCTCAGGGAGCCTGTTAGTAATCTGACCCTCATCAAAACACGATCGATAGCACATTACACTATCACCACTGACAGGAGGGAATTAGAGGTCTGCCTGATCGACGACAGATACTCTCAGTCCATCACACAGAGACTCTATACTGAGCACATTACCCCACCACACCTCATAATATCTACAGTATCTTCTATTCCAGCATGGTAAATCTGGACACACTTAGCTCAGAATGGATGCCGACTCTATTAATAGGCTGGCTTAAAGTGGTTGATGAGATGAGAGGTCCTACATCAAAAAGCTTGTGTTTTGTCCCCGATGTCATGTGCAAAACAAAACAGATTTATTATGCGACCGATTTGGAATTTCTATTCATTATTCTTTTGTACTGCAAGAGTCCATTTAGTCAGAGAGACAAAATTAAGACAGCACAATCTTAGGCTGAATCCATCATCAGCTAGAAAACAATGCAAACAGTAAAGAAGCAAAGTGAATGGAGTGGGACATACAATTGCTTAAAATAGTGAACTTAGGTGTTTGGTCTTAACAGCTCTTAAACATCTTGTGGACGCACACTGATGATCTATTTTGTGTTTGACTCGTGGCTTATCTGTTTTTGCTGTAGATTTCTTTTGAAAAAATAAATGTGGTTTGTGAAAGCATCAAAATTAGAAATATTTTTACTTATTACTGTTATTTAATTACTTGACTCCTGTACGTGAATCAGATGTTTCCGATCAGATGTCTATCTATCACATCTGCAGCTGAAGCAAATAGTCAATTCATGACTGACAGAAGATTAATTCAGAACTATATTGATAATCGACAGTAATTTTTAAACCAAAAGAGCCACAAATTCAGATTCCAACTATTCAAATGTGAATATTTGCTTGTTTCGTAGTCCACTACATGGTTTCTGCTTCCTGGGGGATACCCTGATCTATAATAGTAAATTTACTATCTTTGGGTTCTGACCTGTTAATTGGATAAACCAAGCAATGTAAAGACATCTCCTTGGACTATTTTCGGCATTTTACACCACACGATTAATCAAATAAAAATGTGCAGATCGATATAACTTAGCAGTAGCGTAGCTTATCACCATTCAGTGTTTGCAAAAAATGTAACGTCAGACTACCTGTCTTTGTTTGCTCTTCCTTTTGATTTTAACATCATGACATTGACAGAAAAATAATATATGTGCCCAAATAAACACAGTCATGGAGGGTGCATGCACATCTAAAGATATCATCAGTGTGTTGAAATCACTATCCCAATAATAAAACCATTTAACTCTACTGGTATCTTAACAGATCAAATGTTGTTTTCTCATGATCACAAGTTAGGCCGTTTTGCCAGCAAACTTTTCCAGCTATAAAAGTTTTCAGGGTCTACAGTATATATAAAGTAGTTTCCATGCCTGTCTAAATCTAAGACAACATGCATTTTATTCAGGCTAAAAAGCCTAGTTGGAAAAGAAATTGAGCATCACAGCAGGGACAAAGTGCTCCTAAAGGACAAGAAAGAACATGAGAGATTTTCTACTGTTAACATGCTCTTACTGCAAACTCCACATTTCCTGCTGCTGCTGCTTTTTACAGTAAAGGCCTTCTAACACAGGGAATTATGTTCTGCTTTTATTGAGAAGTAGTCGCAGTAAATCTAAAGTGAAGCTCTAATACAACTAACTTCCACTTGGCTACTTGCAGCAGCTTAGTTTTGTCTGTTTTAAATCAGGTCAGAATTTGGTTTTACACTACATTTGCATTTTAACCACTCTTGTGGATTAGTTTTATCATCCATTCACTTCCCAATTGTTGCTACACAAATAATAGTACAAGCATTTATAGTGGTGTATTACGTGTCATGATTAAAACAGGATATACTGAAGATTCCAGTCAAACCAGATCTGAAGAACACTGACTATACAAGATTAAACTTTCACTGCGCTGCAATGCATTTGTGTTTCTTGCAAGTAATAAAACATGTTCCATGCTTCCTGGAGATGTGTTGAATCCTACTGTTACTGGAGTTTAGTGATGAGCTGTGTGTGGTCTCATTAGTTTATGTGAATTATACAAGTGTCTTAATAATCTTGCAATATTTGTTGATACAGCACCTTAACAAGGATGTAGTGGAGAGCTTGATTAAAGTGTAATATGAGTAACAACTCTGGTTTAACACAGCTGAGGTTATATAATGTGGCTCGCGAAAAAGTTAGATAAATACTAAATGTTTAACTTTGCAGTTATTGACCAGATACTGAATATTAAATGCCTCAGAACAAAATGATGGGAAAATAATTGATCAATCATTTGTCTTTTTCAGTTAATACAAATCAATTAAGAATCAAAATTACACGTTTTGGTGTGGGAAATAAAACAGCACCATACTTTACAAACTATAGGATTTTCTCATGATGTGCTGTGCTTAGTCACAGTAAACTTGTAGGGCCTAACAATAACCATAACCATAACCATACTAGCCTACATGATGCAGTGTCATCTGACTGTGCAGCTACATTTGTGTTTCTTGCAAGTAATAAAACATGTCCCATGCTTCCTGGAGATGTTTTGAATCCTACTGTTACTCACTGGGATCACAGAGTGTGCAGACTGAGTGTCAATAAGTTAAAAGAAGAGGTAGTTTAGTGATGAACTGTTGTCTCATCAGTTTATGTGAATTATACAAATGTCTTATTAATGTTGCAATATTTGTTGATAAAGCACCTTAACAATGACCTAACAGAGAGCTTGATTAAAATGAAATATGAGTAATGAGATAACTAAGCTGAGGTTATATACTGAAGGAAAATAAATCCCTTTTGTGGCCTGAAAAGAAGCAAGATAAATTAGAAAATTAATACTAATTGACCAGATACTAAATATTAAATGCCTCAGAACAAAATTATGTGAAAACAATTGATCAAAAGATGTGTCTAAAGAGGTATTTTTTTATATTATTGTTATTTAATAACAATATATTTAATAACAATGTTATTTTTTATTATTTATTATGTTATTACAAATCAATTATAAGGATCAAAATTACACGTTTTAGTGTGGGAAATAAAACAGCACCATACTTTACAAACTAAAGGATTTTCTTATGATGTGTTGTGCTTAGTCACAGTAATCTTGTAGGCCTAATGTGATGACCATACTACTAAAGGTAGCAGCAAACTACATGATTCAGTGTCAGCTGTTTCCTACATCTCCACAAATATCCAGCTATAGCATATATATATGAGCTAATAGTCAGCTCAGACTGGATGGGGAAAAGTGTTGTTATATGGAGATACAATCAAAACACAGCTACACAAGGCTGTGTTTAAAAACAGCAGTGTAATATTAGTTTATCTAGTTAGTTTTCATTGTGAGCTTCTCTGTAGCTACTAGCTAGCTATGGTTTGTTGTTATATTAACAACTATTTAACTATTAAATCAATATAATATCATAATAAAACAACTTTTAATGACCTCTTTCATCAGCATACATGACATTTAGAGGAACAAAGCAGCCGAATACCTCACAGAGGAGCTAAAAACGAGGTCACATGTTGTTAGCATTATGCTAGCTAACAAGCTAACAGTTAGTATCAGTTAGCTAGCACTGCTAGTCTCACTAAAACACATTATTATTAAAGTAAAACGTTATTTAAGTCGAGTAAAGTGAGTTTGTATTGTCACACCAGAAGCTTACCTCTTAACGATGTTAGTTTTGATCTTAATCTGTCGTATTCTTGGGTCTGCCATAGCTGTAGATGTGTTGGTGTTCGTTGCTGTTGCTGCGAAGGCTAACTGTTAGCTGCTAACTGTGTGTGATGTTGGAAGTCAGGCATGACAAGCTGCTCGCAGATAAATCGATATCAAGGAGCAGCGGATGATTATCGAGTGTGTGGATCACAATGAGAAGGTACAGTAGGAAAAACACTTTGGGGAGTGAGTGAGCTCTGGTCCTTTAGGGCAACATTTAATCTTATAGATACAAAAATAAAGATAAAAAAAAAATAAGTAATAATATGTTTATTTCCCTAAATAAAGATAAAAAATAAACTATGACAATAAGTAATTGTGTTATATCAAAACACCAAAATTAGGACTCTATGGAGGACAATAATTATATGGAGGATTGGACCACTGGTCAACTATTGATTTATAAAATAAAATCAAATAAAATAAAATAAAATCAAATAAAATAAAAATATGTCTCTGTCTATTTAATGTATAGTCATATGGAGGATTGGACCACTGGTCAACTATTGATCAATAAAATAAAATGAAATAAAATTAGATAAAATTAGATAAAATAAAATAAAATAGAATAAAATAAAATAAAATAAAATGGTTTGTTCCAACTTTGTAAGACTTGGCTTTTAACTGTGTTTGAGAACCCAGTAGTGGTGGGCTGAATATATATACTGTATATATATATGTATATATATTTTTTTTTTCAGTGAAAATTTTAATTATAAAGCCAAAGAACTGAACTCAGTCCTTAAATTTTCAAGTGACAGAAACTACAGGGCGCTGACCGTGGTTCTGATCCTGATGCTGCCAGCAACAAGGGAGCTGTCTAAGGTTACTGACACAGGTAGTAATAGTAATGGTTAACAGGATATTACTGACATATCTAATTATAGATTTCACCTGTTTGTGTGGTTATACAGTATTTGACATCTTCTGCTGCTGCTTCCTCTGGTTGCTGAAATTATTACCCTTGTCTGATTTAACTAAGTGATAAACTGAGTTTTGTTATTGACACAGCCCTGGATCAACTTTATTCTAGGTTTGTTGTTTTTTTTGTATAGTGACTGTAGCTGATAGAACCCTGTTGTTGTGTTTATTGTTTCGCCACGTTAAAGTCACTCTATCACTTTCAAATTATAACCATAACAGTGAATTTTTGTTTATTTTTTACCATTATTATTCAATATGTATCTATTTATTATATACCTGTATGTTTGTGTGTTGCTATATCAATACAAGACAATATGGACCACACTTACATTAACCATTTACAGAGTAAAAGGCATTATTGTTTTATATATTTAGAGTTAGAGTAGGTAGCTTTTAGTCAGTTTATTATTAAGATTTTAGTTATTTATGGTTTTTATTAATATTATCCATCTACATATCTATCTATCTTTGGCAGCAGTAAAATATACTTTGGTGTTTTGTCTTTGTTGTATTCCCACTTTGGATCAAACCATATGAGAACATGGGATATACAGTAAAATACATGACTTGGGTATCCACTGATATAGTTCTGCTCTGAATCTTCTCCAGTGTATTTAACTATGTTTGCATTACAGTAACTTGGCTTTTACAGTAATATTTAGTGTCAGTGAGCATTAAACTCTATATACAGACACATATTCAACGCTCTGTCTAAGTTAAGGTTTTATCAGCCTCAGAATGAGCCAATTTCTTTATTTACACAGTATATCACTTAAGGTAAACAATTGACATGGCTTATAAAGCTGTGTTACAAAGACAGCACATTCAATATCATTTGAATCTTTGTGCATCTGATATTGATTTGTGTGATCTATGAAAAAAGAATCAATTTCATAGTTTTCTTCAAGGCTGCTTTTGTCAAAAGAATATATATATATTTGATTACAATCCAGTCTTGAGCATGCCAATACCATTAAAAGTTTATGTTACTCAACTACAGTTCTGCACATTATGGAATAAAAGCTTTAACACAGTTTTCCAAAACAGTAGAATACTTATTATATACATAAAAAAACAGCTTAATTGCTCATCACAACTGATCACAACAACTGATGAGCGGAGCTGTTGTCACGTTAAGGAGGAAATGAAAACAGCTTGATAGAGGGAGGAAATTTACACCTTTTCTCACGCAAAGAAATCCACAATTCAAATTCTCTCCATAAAAAAAGAAATTGTGTTAAACACACCATTATATTTTTGCCATATAATTTGCACTATTATTGACATTGGTTGTTTTCATGTTTGTTTCATCTGTCAAAATGAAAAATATTCCATCTTGTAACTGTCAGACTGAAGAACATAAGAAAAGTTTGAGTTAAATAGTCCAATCTGAAGGTATTTGAGTGGTGCAAAAATGATAAAACAGTGCATAAAATGCTGGTGTATGTAGACCCAAAATAGGTAAAAGGCAAATAATAACAGTTCGTTGTAAGTAGTGTGTTAAGTGGCAGAAAAAAGTCATCAGCAATATGTGGTGCTGCTGTTTGTTGTAACACAATTCCACTTTAATACAGTAACACCTTTACATATCCGGCCTCAAATTAAGTACAAAAATAATAATTTATTTCAAGGGAATACATTAATTATTATGATTTTCATTTTGGCATGACATTATTACTTAAAGCCTGGCAAATAGAAAGAGACTCATTAAATGTTGCTTCTGCTTGTGTGATACCGGAAAATACTAATTCAATTCCATAATAAATTTGATATAAAAATAAACTCATCTTTATTACACATGGTGGAGCGTTATCAATACTTCTTGAATAACTGGCAAAGACGAGGTTTGCTGGAGGTAAACAGACATTAAAAAGTAATTTATTAGTATTTCTATCAAGGTAAATAGACATAACAACTTTATGTATAAGAAATTAAACATATATATATATACATATATATATATATATATATAGCTACATGTGTAGGGCAATGATGGAATATAAAATTGCATTTAAATGCAATTTTGAAGTACCTGTACTTGAATACTTCCATTTGATGGTATACTTCACAACATTTTAGAGTCAATATTGAGATGAAAATACTGCAAATGCATCAGTGAAACCAACCCAATATAGCACAGACAGGGGGCATTTCTCTGCATGAGTATACTTTTGATATTTTAAATACATTTTGTTGATAATACTAACATTTTCAATGCAGTAAATCCCCAGTATACTCCATCCTCCTCATTGCTCAATGTGCAGATCCACTAGGACAGTAAGGGGTTAAATTACAGAAACATGCAGGACCAGGATTCCCCTTCTAATGCAAAAATAATTATAATGAGTTGCTATTAATTTATATTATACCAAGACTAAATGGGTTAACATAAGAGGGTGGAAACCAGTTCATTCTCTCTGCAACCGGAACGATCTGATGATGTTAGATTTCAGATTTGCCATGCAATTAATGCACGACATTATTTAGAAAAATATTAATCCAAAAAGATATGAGCTTGTCTAGTAGACACGAATAAAACATGGTGCAGGTTTCTGTGTGTGTGGATGCCTCCTCCAGGCCTGCATGCATGCATGGAGCAGCAGCAGCAGCATACATGGGAGCAGCAGCAGCATGCATGGAGCAGCAGCAGCAGCATGGAGCAGCGGCGGCATGCAGCAGCAGCAGCATGCATGCATGCATGGGAGCAGCAGCATGCATGGGAGCAGCAGCATGCATGGGAGCAGCAGTAGCAGCATGCAGCAGCAACAGCATAGAGCAGCAGCAGCATGCATGGAGCAGCAGCAGCAGCAGCAGGAGAGAAATCCTCTCCCGGGTAAAGCTCGTGTGATTGCATGTGAGAGGAGGAAAACCCCGCGGCTCTCTCTCTCTCCCTGCAGCTTCATGGCCGTTGATTATTGGTATTTTCCGAGTTTTCCAAACTAATAAGTGGCACTATCAAGCATTTGGAAGCGCCGCGAGACTACAGACAGACGGGCTGCTCCACCTAATTGATATTGAGCGAGGCGCTGGTCGGCGCGCACGAGGCCGCTGCTGGCTAATTTGCAGTTTAATCAGCGTTTGTAATGAGAGCCGCTGATTAGCGCGAGGTGGAAATAAAAGAGAGTTACAAGGAACGTCTGTCAGAGTCCGGTGATAATTCACGACTAATTGTAATGATTAGAGCAAACTGGATGACTTTGGAGTTTTCTAATGCGTTGAGCTCGTGCCTGTGTATGTGTGTGTGTGCGTGCACTTGTCTTTATATAAGCGTGCATGCGCTTGTGCATGTGTGTGTCTGAAAGAAAGAAAGAAAGATATGTTCCTTAGGCAATTTTCTCCGTCAGAAATGGGTAAAGCATCTGCAAGTGTGAGAGAGAGATTCATGGTTTTCATGTTTTGTTTTTGTTTTTTGTTTTTTACATTTATCCTTTGATATTGCAATATATTGTTATTAATTGTTTTTTATTTGTTTGTTTGTTTTATTGACACAACAAACATTAAGTACTTCTTTATTGTTTTCTTCCATTTACATGCATGTTCTTTTTAAATATCTATATATTGTAATTTGTTTAATGAATTGTGTATATGTATATGTATGTTTTTGTTTTTATTTATTATTAAATTGACGCTTTGGCAATATTGTTCACCTGACAGTCATGATCAATAAAACAAATTGAATTGAATTGAGAGAGAGAGAGAGAGAGAGAGAGAGAGAGAAAACAAGGCTGAATCACAGAGATTTGATTATCAAACAAAACAGCTATAATTTATAACTGGGAGGGAAGAGGAGGAGGAGGAAGGGGAGGAGGAAGAGGAAGAGGAGGAGGGAGAGGAAGAGGAGGGAGGAGGAGGAAGAAGAAGAGGAAGAGAAGGAGGAGGTGGAGGAGGAGGAAAAGGAGGAGGAGGAGGAAGAGGAGAAGGAGGAGG
>CAKAOI010050492.1:0-12771 GCA_916701655.1 Sebastiscus albofasciatus | reverse complement strand
TTATTTAATTTTTAATTTTTTTTTTAATTTATTTATGTTTATTATATTTTACATTTATTTACTCAATTATTTCCATTTTCTTTTTTGTATTTATTAATTCATCTTTTTATTTAAAAATTGTATATTTATTTATTTATTTATTTATCTATTAATTAATTTATTTTTCTATATCTATTTATTTATTTATTCAGTTTTTTCTTTTCCATTTTCATTTTTTTCTATTTATTTATTTTGTATTTTTTCCATTGTGTGGGGTCACCTGTTCAGACACGACTGCAACAAATACTGATAAACACAAATACATGAAGAAGTAAAATAATGAATTCATTTTGACTATCAACACCGTCTCACACACACACACACACACACACACACACACACACACACACACACACACACACACACGCACACACTCGTCCTACCTGAACCTCAGAGTTTTGGAGATTTGAGCTTTTCGAGCTCTCCGGAGGAGAGAAGACGAACCGTCCATCAGGAGTTAGAGCTCAGAGCTGACTGACGAGAGGCTGAGTGTGTGTGTGTGTGTGTGTGTGTGTGTGTGTGTGTGTGTGTTTGTATAAAGCATTATCCTCCTGTCCAGCTGGCTGACATTCTGTCGACTATAAAGCTGCACACACACACGCACACGCACACGCACACGCACGCACGCACGCACGCACACACACACACGCGCACACACACACACACACACACACACACACACACACACACACACACACACACACACACACTCTCACTGCATCTATAAACTCCACACACGTACTCAGATGCCGCGGTTCATCATTCACGATGATACTGTTATTATTTTTAACGGTAATGTTATCTTATGATAATAATAATAATAATAATAATAACGATATTGTGACATGTTATTATTTATTTATTTTTCTTTTGAATGATCATTTTTTGATATATTTATGTATTTATGTATTTATCTATTTATCTATTTTGTATTTTTACCAGTGTGGGGTTACTTGTTCAGTTTGTTCTGAAAATAAGTTGAAGAATTTAAAAAAGAAAAGAAAAAGTTATGTAATAACTTTTTCATGTATTGTCATGTATTCATTTATTATTTTCTTTGTTATTTTTCCATTTAGTTATTCTTCATTATTTTTTTATTTTCACTTTATATCTTTTCTATTAATTTATCTGCTTATTTTTTATTTTAAATTTAAATTTTTCTATTTATTGATTTATGTATATTTTATTTTTGATTTTACATCTTTTTTCCATATTTATTATTTTATATTTATTTGTATATATATCTTTATTTTGATTATACTTTTTGATATTTATTTATTTATATATTTATTTGTCTTTTCTATTTTTTTTATTTATCTATTTATTTATTTTTTTATATTTATTTGTTTATTTTTTTTCATTCCCATTTATTTTTTTCTATGATTTTTTTATATTTATTTGTTTATTTTTTTTTTCATTCCCATTTATTTTTTTCTATGAATTAATTTATCTATTTATTTCGTGTTTTTACCATTGTGTTGGGTTACTTGTTGAGTTTGTTCTGTGATGAATAACGGTGAGGGTTAAAAAAAGTCGTGTAATAATGCAGGTGTTGCATCGAGGCTCCTGTCATCACAGTTCATATTGTTGTTTAGCGGTAAATACAGTAATAACAGACACAGGTACAGTTAATCAAATTAATCTGGGGCCTGAGGGCCCCCTTAAAGGCCGTGGGGAAGCTGTCAGACTCCACAATTCATTCATTCATTCATTCATTCATTCATTCATTCATTCTCATTGTGCAATATCATTTTCCATTGTGCAATATCATTTTCCATTTCTGCAAATTTCCCCACTGCGGGACTAATAAAGGAATATCTTATGTTATCTTAATCCAACCAGGAACATACATGCAGTCATCTAATTAAATCAATGAAACTGATCAGAAGACACATCAGGATCCGATCAGCTCAACGATTGATCATCAGGTGTTCATCTTGTTCTGGGACTCACTGTGTTCCAGCACGTTTGGATGCATTTTCTTATTTTTCTAAACGTCCTCATGAACAGAAATATTGTGTTCTAGGAGTTTTCAGGTTTCCCAGGTTGTGTGAATCAAAGTAAAGAAACGAGCCGCCGGGACATTTTCTGTTTTACAAACCCAGAAAAGTGAGAAGTGAGCGACAGCAGAGTGTACTGCAGGGAGAGGGGAGAGCCGGCCTTCCAGTAAAACCACCTCCAGTCAGTGCTGGGAAGGCTGGGCGGGTTAATGGAGGGAGGAAGAGGAGGAGGAGGAAGAGGAGGAGGAGGAGGAGGAGGAGGAGGAGAGAAAAACCCCAACCTCCTAGAAACAGCAGAGAAATAATAAAATCTGTCTGGAGTCGCAAAACATGTGATCATTGTGATGAAGGTAACTCAGTTTACAGTCTCAGCATGTAGAATATCAGTCTGATGCAGGGAGGGACAAAGAGACGATGGACTACGGAGGACTAGGACACATTGAGGGAAACACATCAGAGATTTACAGAATAAAAGTCGGAATATTACGAGAATGAAGTCAGAACTTAAAGGGACTGTTTGTAACTGTAAGCGTATAAATGTAGCGGGTCGGGACACATGCACGCTCTCACATGCGCGCTTCCGTGTGGCCGGAGCCTCGTCTCCTCTGCCTGCTCGCCTTCACTCAGACAGAGCGCGCGTTCTCGCGTTCTCGCTCCACCTCTACACGTGAACGTGCGCTCACTCCACCCTGCAGCAGAGTTAGTGTAGCTCTGAGGATATCTAGTGAATGTTCAGTGGACGTTTGGTCAGAAATAACTGCTGCAGCTCCTCCAGAGAGGAACGTCACCGTCTCCCTCCTGCGCCCAGGGAGACACCGGGTGCCGGAGTCACGGTTCACGTTTCTCTCTGCGGAGGCTCGTCACTTCACGAGACACGGAAAACCTCTGTTGGTGCTCGCTGTGTCAGTGAAGGCAAGCAGGCAGCGGAGGAGAGGCTCCGGCTGCCGGTGTCTCCCTGCGGGCGCAGGAGGGTGAGGCAGGAGAAGCCAACACTAGGATCAGCAGTGACTGATGGAGAGACCTTGGTCTGGTCAGCTAACATTACTGCCAAGCAGCTGAACTCTAGAGTGATGCTGTGCTTTTAGCTGACGTGTGTCTCCTCACTGTGTTGAGCGATGCTCCTTCATGTGTATGTAGAGCAGCACAAGGCCAGCTCGACGCTGACTTTCGCTGACTTCACGGCCACAGGTGTCGCTGTTAAGCAGCAATTCTGAAAGTTACAAACAGTCCCTTTAACGAGAAATAAAGTCGTAATATTACGAGAATGAAGTCCTAACTTTACGGGATCTTTTCCTCAACGTGTTCCTAGTACTCCGTCGTACCATAGACCTATAGCAATGATATTCTTCATTTCCCTTTTCAGCGCTCTGCCCAGTATTTAAGGAAGGGTAAGAGACGGTACCTGTCGGCGTCAGCGGGCCGGAGCGAGGGCAGTCTGAAGCTGGTGTTTCTGTCCAGTTTGGTCTGACTCTTCGTCCTCTTGATGGAGCCTTTGAGACGTTTACTGAAGAAACCCTGAAAGGACAGAAAGATCAGAATCAACAGTGTGGACGCGTGACAAAGGTCACTCTCAACGGTCGGTTGATAAAAAAGGGGGCCTGTGGTGTTTCTGGTTCACCTCGCTGTGGAGGAGAGGGAGAAAGAAAGGGTCCCGGCCCAGCGGGGTCGGGCGCACCACCGAACCGCCTCGCCGCGAGGACCCGAAAGATGCTGACGAGAGGTTAACGTCACGCTGCTGTAAAGCGGTATCGGTGCCGTTGTATCGGAGCCGTTTTGCGAGTACGAGTACACGAGCACAGTATCGGACCCGATACTGGTATCGGTATCGGTGAGCCCCTAAACACACCCGAGTCCACCGGAGTTCACCAGCAGCCGGTCACGTGACTCAGCTGGTCAAACCCTTCAGCTGCTCTCCACCTATCAGATCCTCGGTGACAATAAAAGCCCCGCGCAGAGCAGAGGAAGTGAGCGGCCTCATTTCCTGAGATATTAATATCCTCAAACACATCTCCTGTCCTCCCTTCAGGCTCTCTGGCTCCCACAATGCATCAGGATACAGATCCATGTCACGCTGCAGAGAGGGAGTAACACTTCAAAACACCAGCACGTCTCCAAACTAAAGACAAGACAAGGTGATCACTGCCGGTGATGCGTTGATGATCCCGTCATTACTTTATCTCCCAGCATGCTCTCTGCCTGCATTCACTCGTCTCTGAAGTGTAAAAATACTCCGAGAGCCGACTGTGAAGCTTCGACGCAAACTCTCTGCGAGAAGTTCCGCTTCTGATTCACGACGCGAGACGCTCAAATTAACGACGCTGATGATGATTCTTCCTGCAGCTGTCAACGCGCTCAAGAGACGGAAATACAGGAAACAGCATCACTCATCTACAGAGCTGGACGGTCCGCCTCTCTCTGATTCAACACCATCGCCATACCTACCTGGTGCTGAGATTCAACAGCTATTGAGATTTTTAAGTATTGTAATTCAATATTCTGATTTATTGTGATTGTTAACTGTTTCCCTCTCGACCATGAAGGGAACCTGATGAATCAGACACTTCTAGGGACTTTTACTTTGAAAAACCTCCAAATGAATCCAGTAGAATGTTTGATCTTCAGCATGTCTGTAGTCAGAGACGTCCTGAAGTCAAAGAGATCAGGATCAATATCAGGAAGTATTGATTACATTGATTAACCAGCAACCCAGAAACCAAAGAATGAAGACGTTTCCCTCTCAGATTGGTGGGATTTGTTTTTAATTATAAGGGACATGTGATGTTTTATCCTTCTGGTGAATTTAATCCATCAGTCTGATTTCCATAGATGTATTCTGTATATCCAGTTCCCTTTGTTAACACCTTATTTTGAAAAGCGGCGTAGTCCCCCGTGTCTACTTCCTGTAACTTCTCCAAGGTGGTCTCTAGCTCTCCCGTCAGCTCCGTTCTCTTTCTCCATCATGGTCAGCTCCATCGGGGCCGTTTCAATGCAGAGAACAGACATGTCAGTATCTGGGAGCTCTACAGTCGTAGCGTCGGGTCATTTGACCACGGAGACGAGAGCAACGGCCGGCTCCACCGCCACGTTACCACCATACCATAACGTTACCTGCTTACGTTTTTTCGGATATTTTGCAGACATTTTTCAGACTCACATCGGCCTTTTTTCAAACACATTTCTGACTTTTTTTGGACATTTCTTTGGGCCATATTTCGGGCATACTTTGGCATTCTTTCGGCCTTTTCCGGACATATTTCTGCCATTTTTTAAGAATTTTTTTTTCGGACATATTTTGGCTCTTTTCAGCCTTTGTTCCGTTATTTTCAGACATGTTTTGTCCTTTTTTTAGAAGCTAGCATGCAGCTTTAGCTCTGCTCTGTTTAGCTCTGCTTTTCCTGTCAATGTGTGAAACCCAAAGTGTTTCCATCCTTTACTGGATGTGTAGTGTTCACCACGCTGGATTTAACATGGAGGCTGCAGGTCGTATCCACGACGACCCTCCAACGTGTTATACTCTCTGAGGTTTGTTTTGGTTGACGGATACGGAACGGATATGACGTCACGTTACTCAGACTACCACAATAAAAGAGTTAACTTCCTTCTACCTCCACAGAGACTCAGATGAAGCAGATAGATCCATTCTGGTGTTAAAACCAAAACAAGGATGTGAATACTTTCTACTGTTTCTCCTCATTTCTTCTATCACAGCATCCCAGTCCGACACATGAATGCAGTCGAAGCAGATGGTTAGCATGTTGGTGTTAGCATGTTGGTGTTAGCATGTTGGTGTTAGCATGTTGGTGTTAGCATGTGGAAGCTGTGAAATATCCATATCCAACATGTACAAAGCAGCAGCAGCGGTTATTTCTTCCATGAAATGTTGTTGGTATCCATGGAGACGAGCTCCTCCTCCTCTCCGGAGCGCCGACAACACAAATTTACGGGAAAAAAACGTCGGAATATTACGAGAATAAAGTCATAACTTTACGAGAAAAAAAGAAAATATCACGTAAAATGACTCCTTTATAATATTCTGACTTTCTTCTCTAAATCTCAGATGTATTTTTTTCCTCGATGCGGTCCTAACACTCTGTCGTACCGTCGTACCACAGACCTACAACAATGATAAATAAAAATGAAAATGGAAACAACGAACAGTTCTTCATTCCCATTTTTAATAATCCACAGAGAGCCGCTGGAGAGGAGCCGAAGAGACGCAGGCTGCTGACTCCTGGTTTAGGGCTTCCGTAGCTTCGTCTGTCTGTCGTCTAAATATAGTTCAGACTTATCGATGTTTCACTGAAACATGCAGCGGTACTCTGATTACTGCAGCGGTACTCTGATTACTGCAGCGGTACTCTGATTACTGCAGCGGTACTCTGATTACTGCATCGGTACAGCAGTACTCTGATTACTGCAGCGGTACATCGGTACTCTGATTACTGCAGCGGTACATCGGTACTCTGATTACTGCAGCGGTACACGTACTCTGATTACTGCAGCGGTACTCTGATTACTGCAGCAGTACTCTGATTACTGCAGCGGTACATCGGTACTCTGATTACTGCATCGGTACTCTGATTACTGCAGCGGTACTCTGATTACTGCATCGGTACTCTGATTACTGCAGCGGTACAGCGGTACTCTGATTACTGCATCGGTACATCGGTACTCTGATTACTGCAGCGGTACATCGGTACTCTGATTACTGCAGCGGTACATGCGGTACTCTGATTACTGCAGCGGTACTCTGATTACTGCAGCAGTACTCTGATTACTGCAGCGGTACATCGGTACTCTGATTACTGCATCGGTACTCTGATTACTGCATCGACACAGCGGTACTCTGATTACTGCAGCGGTACTCTGATTACTGCAGCGGTACTCTGATTACTGCATCGGTACATCGGTACTCTGATTACTGCATCGGTACTCTGATTACTGCATCGGTACATCGGTACTCTGATTACTGCATCGGTACTCTGATTACTGCAGCGGTACTCTGATTACTGCATCGGTACAGCGGTACTCTGATTATTGCAGCGGTACTCTGATTACTGCATCGGTACAGCGGTACTCTGATTACTGCAGCGGTACTCTGATTACTGCAGCGGTACTCTGATTACTGCATCGGTACATCTGGATTCTGATTGTTTCATCGGTACTCTGATTACTGCAGCGGTACTCTGATTACTGCAGCGGTACTCTGATTACTGCATCGGTACAGCGGTACTCTGATTACTGCATCGGTACATCAGTACTCTGATTACTGCAGCGGTACTCTGATTACTGCATCGGTACATCGGGACTCTGATTATTTCAGCGGTACTCTGATTACTGCAGCGGTACTCTGATTACTGCAGCGGTACTCTGATTACTGCATCGGTACATCGGTACTCTGATTACTGCATCGGTACATCAGTACTCTGATTACTGCAGCGGTACTCTGATTACTGCAGCCGATGATCCAATCACGTGTTGATCAGGTTACGAGTCTGCTGCTGGAGACTGTTCGAGTGTTGCTTTGATCGGGTTTAAATGTAATTCAGTGTTTGTGTCGGTAACATGAACTACAGCATCATGACCAACAGGAGGAGGTTATAAACCTGCTTCTGTCAGCTACTGAAACTAACATCCACCGTCTTATTGAGAAACGTGTCCAAGGCAGGTAGGAAATTTAAACGTGTATATGAGCCATCTGTGGTTGGAAGGACGGACTGTTCATCTGCATGATTAACTGAAAGCAACAGACAGGAAGCGGACGTTGAGTTGAGGTTATTACGTTGAACTTGTGTTCAACAGGAACACTGTTCAGTTAAAGTAGGAAGTAGGTTAGACTTTGGTACTTTAACGAAGCACTTCCTGTCCGGTCACTGTATTTGAGGATGGCATTATTTCTACTGTAATACCTGAATGTGAGACGCTGCAGTACGGCTGCTGAAGGAACCTGCAGAGACTGTTTCTACTGTAATACCTGATTGTGAGACGCTGTAGTACGGCTGCTGAAGGAACCTGCAGAGACTGTTTCTACTGTAATACCTGAATGTGAGACGCTGTAGAACGGCTGCTGAAGGAACCTGCAGAGACTCACCGGCACTTTGAAAGGAGACGAGTTTGGATTGTCGACAGCGACGCTCTTCTCTGAACTCCCCAGACCGGAGATACTCCTCCTCCTCGGAGATCGCTCCGAAGACACTTCTGCAGAGACAAAGAGACACGGAGTTAGATCAACCTCAGCAAAGCCTCTTCCTCCTCTTCTTCATCATCATCATCTTCCTCATCATCATCATCATCATCATCATTAGCAGCAGCCTCTGAGCTTTCAGACTGAAGCAGGCGGATGGTATGGAGGACAGAACCTGCCGTAATCAAGATTAAATCATGACTCAATAAATGTCATTAAATGCAGCAAAAATAATATTAAAAATAAATGTAGCCATTAATTAATTGATAAATTGATATTTCTGTTTTAATTTGCTACTTTATTTATTTATATTTGTATTAATTCCCTTATTTATTTACTCTTCTGTTTAATTTTCCCTTTCATTATTTATGTATTTATTTTTATTGCATAAACAGAAATAAATAAGTTTTGGGAAAATAAATAAGGGGTGAAATGAAAAGGGAAAATCATGCAGAAAAAAATAATAAATAAAAGCACACATTTAGAAATAAATGTAAAATAAATAAATAAAATTTAAATGCAAAAATAAATATATATATAAATATATATATATAAATAAATACATTTAAAGAATTATACATAAATAAATAAATACAAGGGAAAATTAAACAGAAGAGTAAATAAATAATTTTATTTGCTACTTTATTTATTTTTGTATTAATTCCCTTATTTATTTACTCTTTTTTTTATTTATTTTTGTATTTATTTTGTATTATTTTTTTGTATATATTTATTTGTATTACGTAAACAGAAATAAACAAGTTTAGGGAAATAAATAAGGGGTGAAATGCAATGCAAAGGGAAAATCATGAAGAAATAAATTATAAATAAATGCACATATTTAAAAATAAATATAAAATAAATAAAAAATAAATGCAAAACTAAATAAATGGATAAAATATAAATGCAAAATAAATAAATAATAAATGCAAAATATATATATAGATAAATTAAAAAATGAATGAAAATAAATACATTAATAAATAAAATGGAAAATTAAACAGAAGAGTAAATAAATAAGTGAATTAATACAAAAATAAATAAAGAAGCAAACTAAAACAGAAATATCCATTTATGTCACATTTTATCAATTAATTAATGGCTACATTTATTTGTAATATTATTTTTTAAAAATGTTACTGATTGATTTTTTAATTTTATTTTGGCAGGTTCCGTCCTCTATAGGATGGAGGCCGAGGTGATGACATTCAGACATGGTGGAGGAGGTGGAGGAGGAGACGACAGGTCAACAGGTGTGGTTCCTGCATCTTCAGAAGGTGGATTCGAGAACTTTTAAGATTTCCTTATTTTTAACCCGATTTAATGGAACGTTTCTAACGGGGTGTTCACAACAAGAGTGAAGCAAACTTTTGGCACAGCGTGATTACACACAGAGTCAACGCAAAGAGGCAAACGGACGTGGATTTGCACCGTTTGACGCCGGGAGTTGAAATATTTCAACCTCGAGCGAGAAATGCAGCGCGACGCCGCGTGGTGAAAGCCCCTCAGCGTTGAGATTCTCCTGCTGTCGTCACTGAAACGCTGGAAATTAAATAAAAAGTGCGATATCGCAGTCTTTGTATGTGTTTATCTCATATATTGACATTGTGATGACGATAAAAATACGATGCATTGCGCAGCCCAAAGTGCAATATTGTGGTTTTTGCAACAACGATGAATATTGGAACTTTATGAATTAATCTGTGAACCCACAGACTCATACAGCTTTAAACAAAAGGCATTTCTAAATACATGCAAGAGTCTGTCTGTCTGTCTGTCTGTCTGGGAGGTCACAGAGAAGTGTGTCAAGGACAGTAGGACACACTAACTACACTGACTAAAATACGACCTCCTGCAGAGCCAGTGACACACTAACGCCTCCATGTCTTAACGGGGACTCGTCCTGGTTCCAGATCAGCCCCAGTAAAAACAAAAGGCCTCGTCCTCAGAGCTGGCTCACATCCAGCTCATTGATTTTCTTTTTTTTAAAGCTAAATTTAGCCCCTCTTACTTCCTCTCCAGCTCACTCAACAGCCATCTTGTCTGAGGTTGTCTGTCTCTGGAGGCCTGAGTCCGGCTCTTGAACCAGCTCTTGAACCACCTACGAGTCCGTTAACGACATGCCGCAGGGACGTTCCCGACGGCGCCGCGGCAGACGGACAGGAAGCTCAAAAATAACTCCTCATCTACGACAGCAGTCCTGCACCTGACGACGGGAGGACCTCCTTTCTCAGGATTTAAATCTAACGCCACTGCAGAGGATCGGGACTGATGACAGTACGGAGAATCCCCGATGACACGGAGCTACTGATAATTCTCTTTGTGAAACCTGACATGTTATCAGATTATAAAGTAGTTGTTACTGACACGTTAGCAACCAGCTGCCTACTTCCTCTTCCTTCAGAGCAGCACAATCTTCATACTGGAGAGCTGTTTGTCCAATAGTCACTCTGGTTTTGGTCTCCACCACCAAATATTTTAGTCAAATTTCCAGAAAAAGATGAACTAAAACATGAATGTTTGTTTGTTTCCATCCAGTCCTGCTGTGTTAATATCATAGACTGTATAAAACATGGACTAAAAGTAGTAAAATGAACTAACAGCTGAATCCAGAGTTGTTTTCCTCGCCATAATGAACGGTCATCAGACCCACGGGACCGCACCGCCCTGCACGCTCATATGACATGTCTGGTTCTGCCAGCTTCCTGCTAGCTGTATGCGGCTGTAATAATGGATATTATTGGCTGTAAATCATCTGTTATTATCTAACACACCCATGGGCTGTATGCTGTGAATATTAGGGTTGGGAAAAAAATTGATTCACCGATGTATGACAAATTTTTTAATGATTTTTTAAACAGATGTTTTAATTCCAGAATTGATATATTTGCTTCATCTGAGTCTATGTGGAGGTAGAGCAGAGCTGAAGCTTCATGCTAACTTATAAAAAAGCCCAAAATGTGTCTGAAAATTAGTCAGAACAAAGGCTGAAAAAAGTTTTAAAAAAAGTCAGAAAAAAGCCGAAATATGTCAATAAAATGTCTGAAATGTGTCCAGAAAAAGGCTGAAAAAATGCCAAAGTATGTTCGAAATAAGGCCCAAAAAAAAGGCTGATAAATGTCTGAATAAAAGTCTGAAAAATGTCTGAAATATTTCCCACAAAAAGTCAGAAAAAGTGATCAGGAAACGTTATGGTATGGCGGTAACATGGCAGTGGAGCCGGCCGTAAACGAATAAATTAAATCAATAAATGAAAGTAAAATAAATGAAAAAGAAAATACCACTAATCTGTGAGGGGAATTTAAAAATGAAATCCTGACAATGATCCTGATATATTTGACTTCAGGACATCTCTGTCTACAAACATGCTGAAAACAACATTTTGACTTAATTCATTTAAATGTTTTCCAAAATAAAAGTCTGCAGAAGTGCATGATTCAACTTGTTCCCCTGGTCCAGGGTTAAACAAGCTCATAAACATTGCAATAAATCTCAATGTCGAATCCCAATACATATTGAATCCGGAGATAGATGGACCGTCCCAGCTCTACTGCACGTTAATGAACACTTAAAGATGTAAACATCAGCTTATAACAACATTCATAAACCAGATATTAAATGTTAAACAAGTTGAAGTAGCAGCAGGCCTGCCGATCAGTGGCGTTCACACTGAACTTTCTCAGCCGGTACATCCCTCACAGCGGTCCGTTAACATCCACCGGCCAACAGCCAACACACACACAGTCAACAGTTTCAACCAACACGTCCGGAGACACGACAGCAGCTCCGTGTGGCGTTCAGGTGATGCTTTAAATGGTATGAAGACACACAGAGAAACACAGAGCTCACTTTAACGGAGCCACAGTGAACGCAGCATGCAGCAGCAGTCAGCGTTCATCAGCTTTTTTGCAAAGTGCTGGATCAAGTTCCAGCTGCAGGGTGATGCACGCCGTGGTGCACGCCGTGATGCACGATGCATGCAGCGCTGCAGGGAAGCCGGGGACAAACTTTCATGCATGTCGCCCCCCCACCCTCCATCCTCCTCCCTCCTCTTCCTCCCCACCCCCACAATATAAACGGCGAAGAGGAGCGATGATGGTCCCAAAACGAGGCGGACATAATCATCGCTTTTCTCCAAAGTTGAGGCAACATGCCGCAGGAAGCCGGTTCGGTCACATGACATGGGACACACAGAGAGAGAGAGGGAGAGAGAGATAGAGAGAGAGAGAGAGAGAGAGAGGAAGAGACGGTACCTCGATCACAGCTGTTCCCCATCATCTGAGGAGAGGACACACACACAGTCAGACGGGATTGGCCGAAGCAGCCGCCACCTGTCAGCCAATGAGGTTAAGCTGCAAACGTCCGTCTTCGTCCCATGAACATCCTCGACTTGGCGTCCCCCCCCCAGCCCCCCCCCCCCCCCCCCCCCCCCCCCCCCCCCCCCCCCCCCCCCCCCCCCCCCCCCCCCCCCCCCCCCCCCCCCCCCCCCCCCCCCCCCCCCCCCCCCCCCCCCCCCCCCCCCCCCCCCCCCCCCCCCCCCCCCCCCCC
>CAKAOI010050491.1:12500-18225 GCA_916701655.1 Sebastiscus albofasciatus | reverse complement strand
TTTTAATCCGTCATCTGATAGAAAACGCTCCGCACAGAAACCCTGCACACAATGCTTTTTATTATTCTATTTGTTGCAAAAATTCACAGTACAAGACAAAACTGAATTAATCATGTGGGTGCGATGGATAGTGTTAGTCTCAAACGGGGCTAATGAGTTAATGAAATTAGCAAGAAGCTATCCTTTAGCTGCCTAGAGCACAATCACTACTGTCTAATCTTTCCTACATCCTTTGTAATGTGATCATCCCTGATTCCAAGCTGTTCTGCAATCACCTGTCACAAGCTATCTTTAAGTTCCACATCTCTGTATTCTTTTATTTACTTATCATAAAGTACTTTTGTGCCGGGAAACAAAGTGAACATTTATCAGATGTCATTTTGGATGATGAAGTTTGCACAGACGGTGGCTCTGAGTGGTCAAACAACCTTCTTTTTGCTTTTTGACGGATGCGGAAAAATGCAGAAAATCAAAACCTGTTCCGAGAACTTTAACGACGGACGAAAGTTTCGGAGTTGGTGTGTAAATGTGATTTAGTCGTATTTATTTTTAAAACGCGTGACACTTTCAGACGAAAAATACGGACTTGTTGTGCAAAGGCCTTAATCGTTGTACTTTCGTTACTATTACAGCCAGAACTATTCTTCACATGGGAAGTCCCTCTATATCCAACCAGCTCTTTAGTCCAGAGGAAACATATCTAAAAGTTTAATGCTAAACTGATGTATCCACAAGTCCACTAATGCATTCATAATAGATCTGCTTAGGGACAGAAAGAAAAATGAATGCACACTTTACTTTACTTGACCATGAAATATGCAGGTACCCCTTCAGCCAATCAATAACAAGATCGATCGCCATTCCAAGTTTAATTAAAACAGAAGCAGTCAACCTCTAAAACTTGATTTATTTTTTAAAGGAATAGTCCGACATTTTTGCAGGCAGTGTTGTCAGACCGGCAGCCAATCAGAAACAAGTATTTCTATTGTTTATCTGCATTTAAGAGCCACCCAGTTGTGCGATATTTACACCAAAAGCCATCTGTAAATTTTGCCTCACAGTAAACAGCAGTGTTGTCTGCATAAAACCAGCATGAAGCACACAGTAATCCAGATTTACAGCACGCCGAGGAGAGACGCCTGCAGCACAAATCAATTGAACACATTGTAGAAAGAAGGAAGCAGCCACCCCGATCTGACAGATGCACTACATAAAATTCAAACTTTATACATCACCGGCGCGTAAACCTGTCACGTTTCACAGCCATTCGGCTCCGGCACACAATTAGCTTGGACATCAAATCAATATCCTTCAGCTCTATTACCCCGTGAGTGACTGATGCTCAGGCATGTACAGAGGCGATAATAAAGTCATGATGGGGGCGACATCTGACCTCAGTGTTGATATTGTCCTGTTTCTTCTTCTGTCTGCGATAAAAGCGGAAATGAGCGCTCACAGCTTCTGAAGAGATGACTCTAATTTTGCATTGTTCTGCTATTTAACAATTGAATCGTCCCCTTATTTGTGAGACCGAAACATTATGAGCAATAAAATCATTTTATCGGGGACATTATTAGGATCCGTCGAGTCATTTATTCCCAATGAGGAGAAGGTCACCATCTTTCCTTTCACCTGTGCAAAGCTGAGATAGCAAAGAGGAATATTGTGCCGACGGCAGGAGAGAGATTATTGGAGAATCGCCTCTCAGTGGCTCTCAATTATTAAGCCAATTTCCTCCCTTTATTAATTTTACCGTTTCAAAGCACTTACTGGGGCTGTTAATCATTGCTAATGACACTGCTGTCCTTCCTCCATAAAATACGACTTAATCCAGCTTTAGTGGGCTATCATGAAGTTGTAAAAGAATAACCAATCATGACACATTGTTGGCAGCGGTTGAAAAATATAATTATATCCCCATTAGTCATTTTTACTAATGGTTTAACGGCAGCGAGCGTGGCCGGTGTTTACCAGGGAGCTGCGACAGGTGTGGCAGTTGGTATCGATTCTTCCGTAGAGCCCGGTGAATAGCCAATAGCCGATGGTGGAGCTTAGAAACACCCTCCAGACTGACTGCTGGGAAGCAGGTGGGCGTCAGCTGCCCTCATACATCACGGCTCTAACAGCCTCTTCTGCAGACAGTGGGGGTGCAAAGGGGCTCGAGGCGAGAGCTGGAAAAAAATGTCAATAGAAATGAGACAAAAAGAGAGAAACAGATAGAGAGAACGAGAGAGGGCTGAAAAACAGATCAAACTGGGGGGTGGTGGGGGGAGAAAAGAAGGTGATGTAAGAAGAAAAAGACGACTGTAAGTAAAACAAAGGAGTCAGCTGCTGGAGTCGTGCACGAACAGCTGGTGCCAAAAACAGAGTCGAGGACAAAGTGGGTTCTGTTTGGACTGGAGCCGGGCCAATGCTGGGCCGGGTTAGCAGGCAGGGAGCGCCGCCAACACCAGAAGAGGCCTACGGGAAGATCATTATATAACCGAGAGGGGAAACCTCACAGGCACAACAGAGATGCTCTTGACTCCCTAATGATATGGCTCGGTTTAAACCCATGTCAAAGGGAAAGGCAAGGAGACATTATAAAGAAAGAAAGGCATCTATAAAAAGACAAGGAAGAAGGAGTGGAGGAGAATGCAGCCCATTGTTTATCCATTAACCACTGCAGCAGAAACTATAGTGTCTGTACTTTTTCACTTTTCCCCCACTTTAGGACAAACCACACACACCCGTATGAATATATTTACACTGTATGGAAATTCTGTCTCTTACAATACAGGTGACTGGATGGAAAATGTTACAAAGAGCTGTAGACCCATTTTTGATTCATTTAGATTTTCCCATTTCAGCAACTTTTCTGCAGAGCAAAAGTTTAAACCCTCTCTGTCTGAGACATTTTTTCCTATTTTTGGTCCGTCTGGTGTCCTTTTGTAATAATGCATGTATAGAACCTCAACGCTGTAACGCATAATCATATTTACATCTTCTTTTCAGGACAAGAGCGATGACACAGAAGGCCACATAACACTGCCTGCACTTCCAGGAGGTAGACTGCTTCACCTGCTTGGACTGCCTGCAGTGTGACCAGGTCCTGCGTCCATACAAAGATCCTAAACATTCATTCAGGGTCACTAGGCTCCTTCTCCTCTGATGTCACTTCCTGCCCATTTCTGTGTCATGAAGCCAAATATTTATTTATTTATTTATTTATTATTATTAATAATAATAATATTTACTTATTTTTATTTTGATTTTAAATTTTTATTATCTTCTGACGTAGCTATTTGTTTCTTTCTTTGTCAATTGAAATGATATGACTGATTGTTTGTACATTCTTATAACTAAATAAAAAGATAAGATTAAAAAAAAGCCAAATAAAATGTGTAAAAACGGAATAACAACTACAGTATATCCATGGATTGCTTGGTACGCTCTGGGCACAGGATAATCTACATCTACATTATTTATTACACTCACAATATTCTACTAATTGTTTCGGTTGCTGCCCAAACAGCACAGATCTACTGACACCAGGATGTGGTGAATGTCATGTTATTCCATTGTGCGTCAAAGAGAATAGAAGCAAAGAGACGAAACTCTGGTGTTTTTATGTCAACAGTCGCTGCCGCCAATTTGGACTGAAAAAGCAATATTGCAATGGAATGAAGAACTGACTTTCTTGGCAATGTATGTTCTTTGTGTATGTGGTCTCCGAGATCAACACTGTTAGTCACACAGCAACACAGCCTCTAGGATAGGCTCTAGGATAGGCTACATCTTGACCTCTGTAGGCTACCACAACACCAACAACAACTTAGGAGTCCCCATGAGGGCACTTTTCTTCTTTTTAAACACAACACAGGGCTGGTGGGTGGGATATAACTATGGAATGGTGTGAAGTTACACGCTCCTGTACAGTAAGTGGCGCTATGCATCTCCAAGATGTTTGCAATCCGCCATTCAAACCAAGAGAAGAAGAAGAAGAAGAAGAAGAAGAAGAAGTCACTTTCAAACAAAACACTGTTGTTCCAACTGGATTACTAATCTCCTGAAAGGGACACAATCTCACCAGAGCCATGTTGGAAAGGTGACGGAGCAGAGGCCATTTAAAGTGAGTTTCTGGACTGTAAGTATATTCATTCAGCATTTTGATGTCGTGGATGACCTGGCATGCTCGCGTGGTTCTTCCTCCTCTGCTTTCCCTCAAAATCATAAAGTGATAATCCCCATTTGTTTTTGTGACCCGAGTGTCTCACAAATAACACATTTCTTTCGTGGAACTCAACATGTGGTGTGAAATAATGAAATCAGTGTGTCAGATCAAATAAAACAACAACACCATTATGGCTTTTTTACAATTCAAGACAAGCAATGACTCATTTTGCTGGAAAGCAAACATTTTTGAGCTGTTAAAGGAATGATTTGGCATTTTGGGAATTAAATGAGAACATTAACCGCTCTTAGATCTGTGCTGTAAAAGTTGTAAGTTGTTGTAAGATACAGCTGAACAGCATCTACTTCTGAACTCCACGTGAGTGTCAAGCTATAGCTCCTTCCTTTATTAATCATATATTTGACAGAGTGCCAGCCCTCCTCATACGCAGCTCCAGTTTGGAAACTGTACAGAATCACCTCCCTTATCTCCGACTCATATCTTCTCTATGCATTTCTAATCAAAAGCCATTGTTCCTGCTCCTGTGAGGTTTAGGACTAGTTAAAGGCCCTAATGTGTGGACTTAGCACTTTTTCATATGAAGACTGGACTTCTCTGTGAGCTCTTTCATTAGGTTTTGAGGCACGGAGCCAATTTACAAGCTACAGAATTAGGCCTACATAAGTGAAGGTTTTAGGAGACACTGACTCCTGTGTGTTTCCATGTTGTAAACGTTTTTAAAGTTATGATTGATACTCGATGAGTACTGTACAGTAGAGTGTTCAGGCTGTAAGGCTTATGAAATAAATAGTTTCATTGTCCGTCCTGTCATTGACGGATTATGAGACAATGAGCCTCTGGGCACATACTGTACATGTAAAAGGCCCCCGCCACCCCTCCTACAGAGGACTCGCAGACTGAAAGAGACAGACAACTGTGTTGTTTCTGGTCATTTTGTGTCTCTTTATGATAGTTTTGCATCCCTTTGTAATTGTTTTGTGTCTCTTTGTGGTAATTTTATGTGTCTTTGGATGTTTTGCGTCTCTTTGTGGTCCTTTTGCATCTGTTTATGGTTGTTTTATGCATCTTTGCAGTTTGTTTGCCTCTCTTTGTGGTCGTTTTTTGTGTTCTTGTTGGTTCTACCTTTCTTTATGGTTGTTTTGCCTCTCTTTGTGGTTGTTGTGTCTCTCTTTGTAGTCGTTTTGCGTATATTTGTGTTGGTTTTGTGTGTCTTCTATTCATTCAGTGTGTCTGTGTGACAGTTTTGCTTCCCTTTGTAGTGATTTTGTTTCTGTTTGTGGTCATTTCATGCCTCTTTCTGATGGTTTTACGTCTCTTTGTAGCTGTTTATGTGCATCTTTGTTGTTTTGTGTGTCTTTGTAGTAGTTTACGTCTTTGTGATGGTTTGATTTGTCTTTCCAATAACACATGTCAACAGTGATTTCAAACCGAGGCTCTGGCCCTGAAGGGCTCCCTGACCCCTTGGGAGTCATGTACTCGGTAGGCCCATTCAGTAATAATCCATCCATGGATCCTGTTATGCTTTCTAAGAAAATGTCATTTGGAAACACA
>CAKAOI010050491.1:0-7500 GCA_916701655.1 Sebastiscus albofasciatus | reverse complement strand
AATTGTTAGTCATCTTTAAACACAGACCAGACCAAAAAAATAACTTCTTACCCCCAAAACAGCAGACCAATAACATCAGAGTCTCTTAAATTCTGGCCACGGCCCTGATGAAGGATCACAAAAGGCATATTAATACCAGAAATTTGGAGCGATTATTGCAGAAATTTGTCTACAATAAGTGAGTGTGAGTCAGAAAAGCATTTTAGCATGAGTAGAGAACTGTGGTGAACTGGTGTGAAATATGTATGTAGTGTATGATGACAGTATTTACACCGATCAGCCATAACATTATGACAGCATGGGCACCCTGCCAGTCTGCGGCTACGCAAAACAAACCGTGATGCACTGTGTGTTCTGACACCTTTCTATCGGAACCAGCATTAACTTTTTCAGCAGTTTGAGCTCCAGCAGCTCTTCTATTGGATCAGACAATGCGGGCCAGCCTTCGCTCCCCACGTGCATCAATGAGCCTCAGGTCTGACCCTGTCGCCGGTTCACCGGTTAACCTTCCTTGGACCACTTTTGGTAGGTCCTCCTGACCACTGCAGACCGGGAACATCCCATTAAGAGCTGCAGTTTTGGAGATGCTCTGACCCAGTGGTCTAGCCATCACAATTTGTCAAAACGTGTCAAAGTCACTCACATCCTTACGCTTGTCCATTTTTTCTGCTTCCAACACAAAGTTCAAAGTTCAAAATGTTCACTTGCTGTCTACTATATCCCACCCAGTGCCAGGTGCCACTGTAACGAGATAATCAATGTTATGTGGTCTTAATGTTATGGCTGATCGGTGTATGCTTCACTTTATTATAATCACATGTTGGAAACTTTCATTTATTCTGTGAATGGTGTATTTATTGTGTAGCATTCGCCATAGAGACACTTTTTTTACTGACTGAATGAGTTGTCGGAGCTGTAAGTGAAAGCTGAAGCTCGTGAGGACTTTAAATGCATTTTGGGTTTTTTTATCACCTAGTTTGTTGTCTTGGGGCTCGAGCGTGCGAAGCGCAGGCAAAACTGTGTCACAAACTGAGCCTTTGATGTATTGAAAAGCTGTTAGTGAAAGGAGTTGAATCTTTAGCTGTTGTGAGTCACACAGGACACGCTGGGTTGAGACAAAAAAAGACAAAACCAGAGAGAAACAGCTATTGTTGTCCATCACAACACACACACACACACATACACACACACACACACACACATATATGTAACCTGCTGCCTTTTGATTTTCCTGTGTTTTCTAGGTATGCACGAGGCCTTTCACTGAACAGTCTTGCGACATGTGCTGGGAGGAAACTGCTGTGGTTTGGTTGCCGCGGAAACCAGGTGAGAGCATGTGCCGTGTGTGTGCTCTGGCGATGACATCACACATTCCATGACGTCGACGTGGCAACAGTGAAAGGCAGAGAGGTGAGGGGGCGAACGCCTCGGTCTGCAATTGATCCTCTTTAAGCCGCAAAGACCTTTTCTGAAGGGAAAACCCTGCTGTTCCCAATATTCTCTATTTGTTCCTCACTGTCTGACGATATCACACATACATTATATACTCTCTGTCATTGCACAAAGTACAAGTACTGAGACAACGAAATGCAGTTTAGCATCTAACCAGAAGTGCACAAAGCAGTAAAGTGCAGAGTAATGTACAAATGTACATATGTGTAGCTGTAATATAAATAATAAATAATAAGTAGAGACTATCTTGTGATGGGATCACACCAGCCGCCAATAAATATATAATGCAGTATGTACATTACTTATACTGTATGTACATGTAATGCTAATGGTAAGATATTATATACAGAATAAATAGCTAGAGGAATGATATGAATACAGTGTACACATGAAGTTGACCTTCCAACTTCAACTTTGACCTGGGTTCCCACTGACCTTTCAAAGCGCAACCAATGAGATAACAGCAGCATTATACCTGCGCTGCGCTTCGCCTCTGCAAGGCTCCGCGCCCTCAGGACTGGCGTAAGGCGTAGGCCATATAGGCTGTCATCCTCCTTCTGGGAGGTGCTGGTTGACCTCTAAAAAAAATGAAATAACATTTTCAAAAAAAATGCCGGTGGTGGCCTGTCCTCATTTTCTGCATTGAGGTAACAAATAAAGAAAGAAAGAAAGAAAGAAAGAAAGAAATACACATTTCACCTGTGTGACTAAACACTTTTTAGCCAGTAATATTAGGGACTAGTTGTTTATTTATATTATAGTAAATACAGTTATTTATGAAAATAGAAATCTTAATTTTGATCTTAAAACCATTGTGATGTCTGATGTGTATTGCAGTTTACGGGGTTAGGGTTGAACCCTAACTCTAACCCTAGAGCGGCGGTGGCGGGGCTCCAAATCTGAATTTCAGGCACCAAAAGCCCTACCTCACAGTGAGCAAATTTCTTATCATGTGAAGGCAGCTTTAAAGTGATTTTTTTTTTTCATTTTGTTATGAAACAGTTTCACTCTTCCTGTGTTCAGAAGTGTGAGTTTTAGCCGGAGCTTCCGGGTGACCGGGTCACGATCTATATTATCTTGCAGTGAAGAAATAGTTGAAACCATAGTCTGTTAGGATAACGATCAGTGACTACTTATATTTTCTCCAGATCTGTATGTCATATCCTTGGTGTACATGGCTTCATACTTACTTACATTCATGCATGTGAACGGATGATGTTTGCAAAGACATAACAGATGAGCTTCAGTACACGACCTGCTGAATAGATTTTCCAAACAGAAATGCCAGCTACTGATGTGTTATTTTACCCGATTCATTCATAGTTATTCATATATTCATTCCTTATCGATGCCATTTCCCTGCTTATCGTGTTGAACTATGCTTCGTGAGATTGGTGTGTGGCTCCTACATGAATGCGTTGGTTGTTTTGAGATTTGTTAATTGAGTTTGTGTTTAATCAAGTCGATTTTAATCAGCAGTCGGATCATTACTGTCATTAGCTCCACATTCTCTGCTTCATCTTTGCTGAGATTTAAGTGAGCTCGATGCTTTCTGTGACTCTATACAGTACGGTAAACATCTGCTTAACGACAAAAGAGGATGAGGAAGTACATTTTTCCTTGCCTCGTCTCACTATAAAAACATTAGCACCTTTTGAATATTTTAATTATGAATAAACCTTTTATGGGTGATTCATTCATTCAGGATTTAAGCCTTTAAACCCCTCAGCTCCTCTTTTTATCACCTGCCTCCATTTTGTTTGGCTGCAAACAGCAGATAATAGGAAGCAGTCTGAAAAAGACCCAATCCCCACTTACCTGGCACTCGAACATGGATTTCCAGTTTCCTGGTCTGCAGATGTGATTACACTTAGATTGAAGGCACCCCTTCCAGACACTGGAAAAGACTATTACAGGCCGCTATTCAGGTTCAGCTCTAACTCTCAGCAGGATGAACCTCTTAAGCTGCTTGTCACAGGGCTAACAAAACAGCAATATGTCCTGTGATGAGCCGATGAATCGGTGGTCAATAGATCTACAGGAGGCTCTAATCTCGCCGCAATACCACTTGAGAGTAGATGAGAAAATGGGAGATAAGAAAACGTACAGTATCAGGCGGTAGAACATGGTGCTATGACGCACTTTGAGGACATTCAGTAAATTAGAGCGCACACAATAGCAACATAACCCCATGATTTATATGGATGTGCGAAGCCTGCCAAGTGTCCAAGAGGGTAATTGAATGAATCTGTGATTAAATGAGCGAGGCATGAGTTTCGTCACAGTCCCTTAAATTAATCCCTGCACCCTGATTTGCATGCATTCAGATGCATTGTCATCAGAAAGACGACTAGAACTTGCATGGGAATGATTGCCGGTGACTTGCCAACGCCAGCCCTTCTCTTTAGTTTGTATTAATCCCCAGCTCCTGGCCTCGGGCCATGGCGGGAATGTGTACTGGAGGATGGCCGCGTGCCCTCTCTCAGCTGCCTCCTAATCTTACCCCCCAGCCACAGGCTCGCTCCGACCCCACGGCCCTGCCTGTGCGGTCCAGCCAATCTTTTTTCCTCTGGTTCTCTCCTGCCCCCTAAAGCACAAAACGTAGAATCAGCCTGTGATGGTCAGTCCTGCTGGATCTCCTGAGGCATTTTTTTTTAATAAGGCAGGTGGAAAATGCAAACGTTCAGCTCCTCTCCTTATGCGTTAAGTATGCCATATGATGAACTTTACATTACAATAAATGACTGTAATCTTCCTCATTGTTGCATGAAGATGATAGAAGAGGGAGAAATAGCGCTTGGCAATCTAATATTCCCATGTCGTTGGTTTGCTGGCGTGCTTCTTTGAACCTTCTCGATTCACATGCATTCCTCTCCCAATAGGAGCTGTCACTTTGTGTGGACATTGTCCCCTCAGTGTGTGTGGCTATAGGGAGCGTCTGATGTCCACTCCGGGCCACTTGTCTATGATGTGAATGGGAAGACAATGAGACCCCCAGTGGCTCCCTCTCTCCATGACCCGCCTGGGGTCTGATTTGCCTTGGCAAGGGGGACAGAGGCCCAAAACAAAGCTGAAGGAGTCTCCAGTGAAGGGGTGCAGAGGTCAGCCCCGACGCCCGACTAACAGGCCCGTCCTCTAGTTTGGGCTCCTAAATGGGGAAGGGACACAGAGGCGTAGAGACAATGGGATAAAAGGGACCTCCAAAACCATTAAATTCTGAGGAAGTGATGGCCGTGAATGATGACAGAGACTGAATAGAGACTCTTGAGGTGGGAGGTACGCTCCATTAATGACCATGGATGCTCCATTATGGCAGCCCTGGGAGGTGGTGATGAGGTGGTACATTTTCTCCCATTAGGCCTCTCTTCTCCGAACGAGGAGACACTTCCAGATTGATGCAGAAATCCCGGTCGGGCCCGTATAGCCCCCCGCGGTGAGCCTCAGCGCAAGGGGACAACGTGACACTACTCGGGCCCCTTTAGAGGTAGGACGAGTCAAATTACTGTTTGCGTAACGTCAAGCCTTTCATGGCTCCCCTAAAGGACACTTTGATTGATGGACTTTCCCTTTTACACGGAGCGTACAAGAGGATGTGATCGTACAGTTCATGGCTTCACAGTGTTCAAGATAATGGATACGCCTCTGATTGGCATTCACTCTTATAAAGAGATCAGTGATGTTAATTATGATTCATTCATTTCTCTCTGTCAACACTAATATGAAGTATGAACTGTCAAAATAGTTGCTCACAATATCTAAAACATACCTCCATAAATTAAACCCTAATCCACGTTGAAGCAGATTTATTTAGGTGTCCACATTAAGATTATATCAGCAACATATGTTGCTCGTTTATCCTTTAAGTGTACTTACTGTTCACCGGTTCTCTCAGGGGTGTGTGTGTTCAATCCTCCTTATATGGACAGATTTATTATTCCTCAGATGTAATGCTAGACATTAAACATGTGTTTTTAATAGATGCAATATCAGGATCTAAACTCAAGTGATGACACGTGATCTTTAACGTAACTGATAAGATAACAGGGTCCTTTGTATGTCTGAGTAATGTTCAAGTGTGTATACATTTTCATTAAGCAACGGATGAGTTTTTTCCAATCCTGCCTCTCCTCCTCCGCTGTGAATTGAAAACTCATTTTCTTCCTGAAAAACTTCACATGGCCCGCTCCACCTCCCTCATCCTTTACTTGGACGTGATCCTGCAGCTGTGATGTCAGAAATAAAAGCTTTTTTCTGTCTGGATCTTTTTCTCCGATCCCAGGTACTGTTTTACATGAACACCCTGGGAACACTGGGAAGATTTTTTCCCAGTGAGGTGAAATCCAAATTCTTTTGAAAATACCGGTTTTAATGATTTACATGTTTTTAAATCGTTTTCATGATGTCTGTGTAAAGCTCACTAATTAGCATGTTATACTGTACCTCATTTGTTTAATTCATACAAAATAAATAGTGTGAAAACAACAAGTTGAGCCTAACTCACGGCAGCTGCTCTGCACTGCTCTCATACAGCGGGTACAGCTGATAACGCCGTCCAAACCAGTGGTACCGTTACGGAAGTGTAGCAGTGTTGCCTTTGTTTTCACGTTAGCGGCAAGCCACCAGCTCGTGGATGTATTCAGAGAACTGGATATGGCATTGGAGGAGGGGTCCCGTTCATTCCTATGAGAGTTGCTCAGTGGCGCATGATGCCAAAATGGCTCGTCTGCCGATTGGAAAAGTACCCGGATCTTCCAGCGATCTTCCGCATCCATTGGGTCCATGGAGCAGACGCAGTAGCATCCGCTCGGTCACATGGCTCAGTCATGCGCTGTCATCACGTTTTGCAAGCTATGCCTCCCAGCCCTCGCTCCAGCCTCGGTCTGGTTCTCATTCACGTTAAATGGAGAAAGGAATATAACTCTGGATTCAGCTATTGTACATTTTACAACTTTTAGGACGTAATGATTTAAATAAGGGCTATTCAAGTGTTCATACTGGGAAGTTGATTCACCTAAAGTCTATGGGAAAAAGTATTTTTGGGCCCAACGGCATCACGTGACGGACACGAAAGTTACAGTACCGCCGTTTGACCACTACGAAACTTGGCATCAACGACCGACCGACACTCTACCTTGGTGGCTTGCACCAGCTCAGCCATCATCATGTTGAGAGCCGTGTGGAAGCAATGGAAATGCTCCCAATCTTGCATTTAGTACCTTTAAAGCCTTGTTTATACTCCCAAACGGACGCATACACGGACAGCTGTGGACACCACGGATGCATAGTAGTTCTGTTTGTACTGTCCGCTCCACACATGCACAGTAGATCGCTACACTACCATGTGTAGCATAGTGGCTGCGCAGACAGGTCCGCACGGTCACAACAAATTGCCGGAACGCGGACGTCCGCACAGAGCCTTCTCCTACACCCTTTGATGATGAGATTCTCTGCACGTCTTTGACTTTCTCTGAGTTTTGCGAGTGGGAGTCATATCGATCTTCTCATCTAACTCTCGTCAAGAAAGTGAATAAGCATATATACCAAACTATACCCTACCTGTACCTATTCCTTTAATTCTTCAGTCCTCTTAAACAATCAAAATCAATTATAACATTGAGTGGTTTCTTATTTCTATTTACAGCCAGCGGGTTTTTCCCTCCTCTGACTGACAAGGTACCCGACTCCATGTTTTTACTGCGCAGAGTCTGTGTATGTTATCTGTAGATTCAGATCTAACTCCAGATTCATGGTAAAAAGCAGAAGCACGTCTAGACTATAATCATGTAGCCACAAATAGCTTGATTTAAGGAAGGCAGCCACATGTTTTACAGTAAGAGTCCTTAAAAGCAGCACTTCACAGCTGGCTGGGACTGCTCAACGGCGCTGTCAGGCTGTCAGGGTTCGACTTTCTTTCTTTTTTTTTCCATGCAGAAAAATGCAGCAGTCCAGCCAAAAATAGGCATTCCACACCGAGAGGAATTGCTTGCAGGAGGATATTCTATAGCAGTTTTCCAGAGCCGCACGTGGCTCAAACTGTTGGGCGGCAAA